>JAGDQP010043506.1:0-16199 GCA_022664845.1 Lepisma saccharinum | reverse complement strand
ATTTCTCTCTCTCACTTGAAAACTACTGACAATATCCGGTCCCTGTCAGAGTATCATCACTACTCATCTTAAATCGCATCCACCCAAGGCACATATCCTAAGTTCGAAAACAAGTTCAATAATCCTTCCGCGTGAAAGATACTTGAGTCCACTGTCTAGTATCTACAACTGCTCTAAGACTGTGGTACAAGCGGAGGAGACTTCACAATAGTCACAGCAAGTTGTGGTCAAAATATAGCACGCTGACAGCCAGTGCGCATGGCTGTCGCTTATAGTTATATGCTGCGCAAAGAAATTGATGATTTTTCATGACGTCATGAATTCTTAGAACATGGGTTTATCCAAGAAATGTTGAGTGACTTCATAGACATGATTTGACGTCATTAAACAACCATCCTGCGGTGGAAATTTCCATTACATAATGAATTCTGAGAACTTGTGGTTTTCCAATAAATGCGATTACTTCAATATCCTTGGTTATGATATTTGTTTGGGAGGTGTGAAACGTGTGAGGACTCTCTTGTTGAAGAAAAAAAACATACTACAATGCAATAAAATGTTATATGAAAAGTGAAACGAACCCAAAACCCGTCGCCTGTATTACAAAACTTCATCACTTCGAACCCCCACATGCTCCATCTGATGACGAATCTTGTGCACGTGCGAACCACGATTTTGGCCCCCAGAGTCGCCCAATCCAGGAAGATCCACACTTTTCCTCAGTTAAGCTTTTAGTGAATGGTTGGAATTAAGTACTATTTTAACTGCACATTTACTAAACTAAATCTAAACAGGGATTCTAGGGATCGATAACATCAAACATTTAATCAAGATTCAGTACAAATTTATTGAAATAAGTTAGTTAAGCCCTGAGTTGAAAATGAGTTTGGGGGAGTATGTCCAAGAAGTCTTAATTCTAACTAATTTGCAAATTATGTCAAACTGAGACAGTCCACACTAGCAATACTGAATTTCCGTAATTCAGAAGAATCGTATCAATTAGGTAAAGAAGTCCATTTAAATGAAATGTCTCAAATTGACTCATTCACTCATATTACTCACTGCTGCTTCTGACTCACCTTAATTTCCACACAATTACCAGAGATTTTCTCCACTCTGAGGTGGTCTTTACAGACACGATTCAAAATTTTTTAGAATCAATCAGAATATTCAATTAAATTTTATTTATCGAGTAGAGAAATCAAAATACTTTGGGCCGAATGCACGATCAAATTATCCAATTCAAACAAGAAATGGAGTCACATTTCTCATTTAAATTTGTTTTAGTTTTGAATTTAGAATAGCAATTAAAATTAAGCAGATCTTAATCGGAAACCTTTACCCTACTTTCGATCGAAATAATGCGTTCCAGTTATCAGAACATCATTCGAAGTAAACAACTATTTCAAGAAACTGACCCGACGTCATATGGGCCTTTCGACCTAACAAAAACCACTTCTAATTGGGCACTTAAACTTCCATGAAAAAATCAAATTTAAATTCAATGAATTATTTGTTATTTCACGCTCGCCTCCGCGGAATATAAAGACAACACTTTAATTTAATTTACACTTCTTACCTTTATTAAAACAGCGTTACTTCTGACCAGACACACTCACACTTTCACTATGATTCGGGTTAGTTTCCATTAATCAGTTTTCAAGAATACCTCTACTTATTTTATGTGCTCCTGATCAACGAAAAAATGTTTTAGAGTTAAATCCCAATTATTTCGAGAATTCACTGGCCCTCCTTATTAAAAACACCATTAATTATGATCAAGACTGAAGATTAAACTGCACGCCGTTAAACTGTTTGACACACGACATCAATCATCTTGATGTTGCCTTCCGCCATTCCGTTCAATTCACGATTACCGTTCTAACTTCGAAGACGATGACCTCACGTCGCCACAAAATTTCGCACAGAATACTGACATCAAAGCTCTTGCCACACAGCACACATCGTGGTACTGCATGGCAACGGAGTTTCGTGCAACTAAGACAACTACAGCAGCAGGTGATAGAAGTAAACTTCTGCCCACTAGTAGCGTTTACTCTAATCTCGAAGGGAAATTCAACGATTGCTTATTTTGTCTGCTTCATTTCTTTCCAGAAGAAGAAAAAATAGTGAATACGACAGACATATCTATCACTGCAGGAGTCTGGGTTCTACAAGAGATATGAATAGTTTTTGAGATATCTCCATCTGGATCCATTTTTGTAACTTGGCGGTAGAGTGTCGAAACTTTGATCATCTGTGATTTTGACGATCCTAAAACATTCTGAGGATCTGTTTTGTCCCTTCAAGCGTTCTAGAATCATCGAAAAAATATAAATCTGAAATTAAAAATATATTTAACTTAGTTGATGTCTTATCTGGAAAACTTTTACAACAAGAACACCTTTCGACGAACTTGAAATGTACGGAAAATACTCTAAAGAAATCATATACCAGGTTTGATCGATCTAGCACCATTGATTTAGAAATGAGCAATTTTGGAAAAGGAACCCCTGATTTCTTTCTTTTAGCTTGATGCCCCGTTGAGATAGAGTACTGAAATCTTGATCATTATATGGTTTGATGATTCTACAATCTAAAAAGGAGAAAACATTCAATATTATTGAGCTAGCTCCAGTCGTTGGCGAGATATGGAAAAGGACCTCCCTGCAAATTTTACTGGAAATAAACCGCAAGTAAATCATTCGGTAGATGTAAATGAAAGAGTTTAGAGTTATAGGCTATAGCTAGTGTATAGGTAGTCTGAGCAGGCAGCACCAATATAGTAACCATCTACATAAACCTAGATTATATCATAAGCACAGCGAATGTGGTGACCTAGAGGGCCCCGGTATAGTATATACCTAGACAATGTGTGAGTTCGTAGCGGATGGTCTATAGGCAAAGGTTGCTGTATATGCTATGTATAGACTATGGGACGACGTCATCTAACAAAAGTTAGGGATGCGACGGAAAATTATGAGTTCACGATTTTTAGATTTATTGTAAGCCCCGATAAGTAGTAAGATTTTAGAGTTCAGCCTATGGACAAATATTAAGCCCGTAAAAGTAGTAAGGTTTTAGAATTTAGCATATGGATACATATTATTTTTCATTCACGGCTCTACTAGAATCGGGATTTTTATACTACTCGTTTTCTGCTTCACAACAACAAACTTACGAAGGCCTATGAAAATGAGCTTAATCTTGTTGATCTACACTGATGTAGATTTATGCAATCCACTTGACTTGAAGCTGTAAAATGATTTTAGAAAGATAAGGTAGTCTAATTTGTAATTGTACAATATTTACATTAATTACTCATTCAGATTTTATTAACTAGTACATGATTGATAAGTATTTAGAACTCCTGTTTGTAAGGTAAAGCGTCAAAATTACTAATATGTAAAAGAGATAGAGGTGCGTCGCACAGTGGTCGGAAACGGAAAAAGCGGTCAAAAAAGATTTTGTCAACGTATAAAACCTGTATTGATATTTGATTATAAGTATTTCTCCTGCTTCCAAACCTGGAGTTTGAGGACACAGGAATAGTTTCGCTGTCCAGAAAATGCATGGAAACATGAATAAATAAAAGTGCCGAAAAATCGGTAAAAAATGAACGAAACAATATGATATGTTTAAACCAGTTATATCGTTTCTGAGGTCGATGAAAGCGGTTGGATAGTACATTGTACAGCGGTTGTGCTTAGTGAAGAGTTTTGTTATCCAATGTCATATCATTTATATGATAGATCTGTTAGTGTTACCGAAAAGTTACATATACACTGATGTTAGTAGCTCTGCAGTCTAAGCTTATCCTTGTTTATCTGCAAAATAGGTTGTATTTAGTTGACCATGAGTAGTACAAAGGTTGAGCATTGGAAGTAGCTGCATCCAAGTGCAGCTGGAGGACTCAGCCCTATCTAACTGCAAATGCGTGACGAGTAATGTTGTTGTGATCGCAATCGAGATCAACTATCTGAACCTGGGAAAGGGAAAAGGCATATTCTCTTGTACGATTGGTATTTCATGCCTTCTTCCCTGCATATGATATTAATTCATGGAAAAGCCTTAATCGACGCAACCATCTTGCCAATCGGGTGGATGCCTGAAGGAGCCCAAGAGGCGAGAAATAAAGGTTTTAAGTACTCGAGGCTGCACAATAGTCGCAAATGTTCCCGCGTTTCAACTAACGAGGATGTGATTCACAACCTTCTGATATCTTCAGACCCGTTTATTACTGGTTTGCGAACTCAATGGACTGCTTCTCCTAAACTTGAACTGGTCGAAGAAGCGAAGGAAATGGTCTTCACCACGTGCAACTACTGATGATCATGGTGTAGATGACAATTCAGTGGATTTGGACTAATTATGACAAAGGATTTGGTAACACCAAGGTAAGAAGTACAGCATAAGGTACTAACATTCTTTTCGTTTATTGATATTTATAGCTGCATATCTTTACTTGTTAGGTTACGTTAATAATGGTCATCTGGCTACTTTGTTGATTTTTATTCTTTGTGTAAGTAGTACGCATCGCATTTACCATGATGATAACATACATTGGATTATTTTCCCCTTTTACAGATAATACATTGGTTGAGGAGGTTAATTTTGTATCCTAAGTCCAAACATTTGTTTCACACTTTCTTTTTATTAGCTGCACATGCAATTAGATGGAGAGCACATTGAACCCGCAACCGCTTCTTGGATGCACATTAACACCTATCATCACCTCGTACTGGCTAACGATGTCCAATTCACATCAGGCGTCAACATGTTATGTTTTCAATTTATAAATTGTGTCTGATTCACGACGGTGGATTTCAAGATGGCAGCTTTCATTGTTCTGTGTCTTCCTCAATTTCTACTCACTCCCCTACATTGTTCCTTTGGTTATATTTTGCAGTATTTGACATTTATGCGAGAGTTTCCACACTTTTGGACCACCCTGTACATATAACTGCACGTACTGCAGCAGGAGTTCATCGAATCACTTTCGCTGTAGTTGCAATCGATTTAGAAATGACAAAAATACGTATAAAACGATAGACAGACGTCCGTCAACTTCCATTCTTCCGGAATAAACTATTTTTGTCCGCTTTTTCCAAGTTTCCGACCACTGTGCGTCGTGTGCGTCTCTCTAATGAATCCCCGCCATTTGTAGAGCATTTTAATTGAGCCTATAAGAGAGAAACAACGATTTCAGACTTAGTGTTTTGGTGCTAAAATTGAAACTCGGCAAGAAAGTTTAATAAATGAAATTACAAGAAGAGCAGTGAACGGCCACACTACACCATCTTTAAAATACGGTTAATAGAATAAAACCACGTATCCGTTCATTTCCTTTCGTTGGAACCATATTCGAAGATTGCATAAATTTTACGCAATTGCTATTGCATGAGACTACCTTGTTATTTTCTAATGTTCATAATTCGGTCACTTCCTATTCTTGAAACATCTCGTCTCCCTTTCTACAATAATCTGGTGCTGTCCCGTGCTCTTAACTTCATGAATCATAAATTATTAACGGGAGGATAACAATTCTGTATACATTCAGTTTCAACTTTCTTATAATTATCGCGAAGATAGGAGCTTAGGCCTTTAATAATACTATTATTATTATTAGAGTGAAACCTCTCGTAACATACACCTCTATAGAGCGGACACCTCCCATAACACTAATTTTATAATCCCCAACCATGAAGATAAGAAATGTATTTGCAAACCTTTCTAAAGCGGACACTCTCTGAAATGGACAAGAGTAGCATTCCCTGTCATTTATAGGCAATATTATTCTCCGTACAACGAACAATTTTTGAACAAGGAAGGTCAGAACACATTAACAGTAATTCACACAAATACCGCAAAGAATATATTAGCAGTCATTCGTATATTGTGAAAACATTTTGCCTTCGAACCTGCTTCCTGAGCGACCCAGACGAAGTGATTCGTCCTTTGTACCCACTTCACCCTCACAAACATCGCACCTCAAAGACCCCAGGACAGGGAAAGAAAGTGACTTAGTTTTCTTGTCGTATGATTGATTTGACATGTCTTGGTGCGTTGCCCTTACCAAGCACAAGCTTGGCATTCTTTGCTCGCAGGTCACGTACATTCTTTTGCCTCCACGAAATGTAGAAAGAAACGTTTTTCATAACATTCTGGATCCAGTCATAAGTAGTAAGTTTATTTATTGTCAGAATCAAAATGGCTCGAAAAACGCCAACGTTGAAAGAGAAAATCGAAGTGATTCAATTTTGGAAGAACACATGCAGCTGAGGAAACAAAAATCAGGACAAGTTATTGAAGCCATAGTGTGAAAATAGGAACAAGAAACAGTGTCGCAGCATGTCGAATATTATTGGTGTGCAAGTCGATTGTTTTTGAATGGTTCTGCTGAGTGCGAAATTGAAAAAATCTTGTCAGGACCCATGCTCCAACCTAGTGCTTTGGAAGTAGCAGTAGAAACGAATGCTGCATATTTCAAAGCCTCCACCTGCTGGTAGGAGAAATTTCGGATTAGACAAATTTATTTTGAAGAATGGAGAATGCCATGTCGACTGTCAGAGAATGCTTGGACAAGTTACCGTACATAGTTTGTAATTACAATCCGGAAATCATTTTAACACTGATGAAACTGGACTTTTCTTCGTGAGCTTCTTTCAAAATCCATGTCCTTGAAAGGAGAAACGTGCTCGGATGGTAAAATTGCGAAGGAGCGGCATACTCTTGTTTCCTATTGAGGTTGTGATTGGTGAAGGTGCAAATCCTCGGTGTTCAAAGTACTGAATTTGAGCAGTATCGAAGTAGAACGGCAAGCAAATAAAGATACTTGAATGACAAGAGACATTATGCCCGAATGGCTGTTACAATTTAATATAAAGATAATTCAGCCCAACAGAAAGGTACTCTTTTTTTTGGACCATGCTGCAGCACATCCAAACATAGATCTTCAAAATGTTGAACTGTGTTCTTTCCCACAAAAGTTACTTCTATTTTTCAATTCCTTGATCAAAATTTGAAAATAAACTACCGCGACTCTGTTTTATAAAACGTTGTTACAAATACGGAAATGGAACACTACTCAAGTGAATTGTTAAGCAAGGAAATTTATGTTGTTCAAGGAATAATGTGGATACAAACCGTCTAGGCTCAAGTAAACCCCTAGAAATAGAGAACTGTTTCCGGAAAACATGCTTTTCTTCGGAACATAAATTGATTGAAGATACGCCAATCGATGATGCAGTTAGGGACGTTGCTAACTTGCTTACTGCTGTCTGAAACACCAATCTTACTGTTATGATTTTGTTGACTCAAGATACTAACACAAGTTCAAAGTATTGACGTCCGTACAATAGTCAAAGAATTGCAAGACGAAAACACTCAAGTAGAAGAGATTGAAGAGAATACCGAAGAATAAAGACTATATGAACAGTAAATAAAAGAATAAAAGCTGTAAAATGGACGTTGCGGGATCGTAATTAATACACAAACTGAAGAAACACACGGAAAATATAATATGTAATGACCAGTGTAAAATGCAAAAAAATAGTTATTTTCATGTTGCCCTCCGTAAGTAAAGGCAAAACTGGAAGGCGGGGGATAACGTAAACATGATTTTCATTATATTCACAAAGTACAAGGTAACAAAAAAAGCTTTGCCGTCCTACAGCAGTGATAAACAATGAGCAACACAGTGGACTGTACGTAACTTTAGGTTTCGAAGTAAGCTCCATCAGCATCCAATACATTTTGCTAACGTTCCTGCAGTTGCAAATACCCTGGTGATGAAAGTCTTTGAGGCAAAGAAGTCCGTGAGTGCGTTCCGCAGGTCTCCATCATTGGCGAAGGATCTCCCATGGAAGTGGTTGGCGAGAGAATGAAATAGGTGGTAATCTGTTGGCGCAAGACCCGGTGAATATGCTACACGGCAATGTTTCCCATCCAAGTTGCTGAAGGTTCTCCCGGGTCTGCTTTGTCACATGTGGCTTGGCATTGTTGTTTAGGAACAGCATACCCTTGCGATTCACCAATGCCGGCTCCTTCTGCCACAGTGCTGTGAGTAGAGGTCAGCAGTGATAGACAGACCAGGTGGAAGGAGCTCGGAATGCACCACTTGGCGACAAATCCACCATACAGAGAGCATAACTTTTTCGTAGGTGCAGAGGTGGTCTTGAGGTGTGAGGAACAGGGTCACGTGGCGACAACCAATGTTTGGGACGCTTAGGAATGTCATAGAGGACACGCTTTTCGTCACCAGTGAGCAAGCGATCAAATATGGTTGTTTTCAGGTGCCGAGTGAGCAAGAACAATACGGGCTGTCATTCGTTGTTTCATGTTGGCTGCCGACAATGTGTGGGGTGCCCAGTTGCTTAACCTGTATGACTTCCCTATCTCACGCAGGTGAAGTGTGACTGTTTCAGCGAAAACATGGAACCTTTCTGGAAGTTCATCACACGTTAGAACTGTCCTAATCGATGGCAGCTTTCAGGGCCTCATCATCGAACATATGTGGTCGTCCACTGCGAAGTTCATCAGCAAGGTTCACATCTCCCGAACGGTATTTCTGGAAATAATGCCTGGTGGTACGTTCGTTCACGGTATTCTCACCAATTGCCTGGCATATGCGGCGACTTGATACAACAGCTAACAGGCCTACTTTAAAGTCATACAACAAACGCACGCTAACAAGCTGATTCGATACCTCCATTTCTCTTTTACACTGGACGAGCTATGCCTGCTGTGTGTGAGCCCCGTTTTTACTACTGAAGGTCGATGGTCAAAAAAAATTCCGATCGCTTGGCATGCACGCGCGTCATTTCGTTTCCTCTCTTTAAGCGCATGATTAATGGGACGACAAAACAGTCAAAACTTCTCTGATTACCTTGTATTACTTCTTTGTGCAATGTATCCTTTTCTGATTGCATAAGAGCTCGTTTAATAATTTACGTAAAAAGTATTGAAACATTTGTAAGAACACCTCTCTATAACAGACAATTATCAATCCGCTTTAGAGACGTTTCACTGAATAATTATTATTACTAAGATTTCATAATCTTTCTGTATGCGAACTTTTCAGTAAATTGCTTTATGTCCCCTCTTTTGTTTGCTCAATTTCGTCCTTCAGTGATTTGTCCGTTCACTACCGCAAATTATCCACATTCTTGACCTGGCCAGTCTATCTGTTAAGTAGCTTGCAGATGAAACATACGAACAACGAATACCAAATTGTAACGTTGCCACGCTTCAATGGCTGTTAAAGTCTCCCGAAACCGAGATAAAACTTAGTCTTTGTAATGCATTCTAATCCTCGTCTTAGAATATGTCTAGTTAGACAAATTATAAGCTATGACGTTCCAATCGACCTTCATATTTTAAGGCCGTAGACATAGGACTGAAAAAAGTAATGTTCCTAAAACTATAATTTGGAAAAAGTAAAATGTGTTCTATAGTACAACAGTTTTCCCTCATTTCCTTAAAAGTGTCTCGAAAACACTATTATATTTAAAACATAGAACCTTCAATGCATATTAGATAATAGTTCAGAGGTAACTAAAAATAAATTATATTTACATGAAGTTAATAAGTAACTATTACACATTTCTACTAACCTCCAAACGCGAATTTCCGTCTTCCGAATTCTCTTCAGGATTAGCTATTGGTCTATCCAAATTCTCTTCTTGTTTTATTTCTAAATTAATCCCTGAGCATTCTGCTGTACCCGAATTGCCAACGACGTCGACTAAAATCCCTTGCACATCTCTTTCCGATGAATTAATTTCGTCGTGCTGAAATTCATTTTCATTATTCTTCAGATCATCATCAATATTTGATTCAGTTGAATATGTTGACTATAACAGAAAAACGATGAAAACTGGAAGATCATCCAAAACAATGTACAATTCCATCATAATATACACAAAATTTACTTAAAGTATATCTTAGAAAACTTGATATGGTTAATTTGCAAGAAATCACTGAAGATGTATATTTAAAATAATGTGTATTCTGGATAGAGTAAGTTTTGCATCAGCGTTTCGTCTTAAATTCAACGAAAATAGTTACTCTTTTAAGAGAATAATTTATCACTCTCGGGTATGTTTTACTACTATAACAGTAATAACAACAAATAATAGGAAACAATGCATTGGAATAACAATGTTTCTACATATGGATGCTACTTTAATAAGTATTTCGTAGCACTGATGCACACAATTTTGTCAAATAATGAAACACAAAAGACTTCAGCTACATAGACACCGGGGAGATAATGTGCAGAAAATGAGTTGCCAAAGATATTATCTTAGATCAATTATGCCCTTACCTCATTCCACATATTCAAATTTTCAACTTTTTCCTGTTTCACTTCTATAGATTGCTCCTTGTCGTAGGAAATACTTAGGTACTCGTTTACATTAAAAGCCATAGCTGTTATTCATTTATTTAAATACAAGTCAAATAAAAGTTGTCCCTTGGATGATAATCTGTGTAGACCTCCAGCTAATACTTCCCTAATTAATCCAATTGTGACACTGAAAATAAAAATATTGTGTGAAATTACGTTCACGTTATTTTAATTTAGAATGTTTACGTAAAACTAATGCAAAGAGAATTTACTTCCTAAACGGAAAAGTTAGTATAACATTGCCTTTTATTTAATGAGTTATAAAATATTATCCTACACAAGTACATCCAATGGATATCCATTGGAGGCATCCAAGACATCCATTTTAGGGTCCATAGGACGTCCAGTAGAGGAGGCATGGGACGTCCAGAGTAGACTCAATTGATGTCCATATAAGGTACGATTATACACAAGTACGGATTGTGACGTATGTCCATTAAAGGTCCCGTAAAACGAACACGTACCATCAATGCACATTCACTGGATGTCTCATTTTATGCGCAATGGACGTCCCCATGAACAAAATTCTTACAGCCCCAGACCAGACGTCCGTGAAGTTGGCCCCACCCACATGCGCACTAACGATCACTTATAGTGCATCCGTTAGTGCTAATAAGTGCCACCAATCAAAACGTTAGTGCTTCAAAATTACGGCCAGAATTAACAAAAAAGTGCGGGAGCCAACTTCACGCTAGCCCCCCACCACCGAAGCACTAACGTTGAAACCTAGCGCGATCGTTAGTGCATCCAGAAAACACTAATTGTTACGTTAGTTATTCGTTATTAGTTAAACAACGAAAGTGTGATGAAGTGCCATTTAAAATACATTGGGAAATATTTCAAGTCTGATTTTTAGCCAAGCAAGGCAGCACCAACGATCACTTATAGTGCATCCGTTAGTGCTCCTAAGTGCTATCAATTAATTCGTTAGTGATTCGAAATTACGGCCAGAATTAACAAAAAACTGCGAGGGGGCCAACTTCACGCTAGCCCCCCCACCGAAGCACTAACGTTGAAAAGTAGCGCATTAACTTTGAAAACGTTAATTTTGAAGCACTAACGTTTTGAGTGGTAGCACTTAGGAGCACTACAAGTGATCATTGGTGCTGCCTTACTTGGCTAAAAATCAGACTTGAAATATTTTCCTATGCATCATATTTTAAATGGCACTTCATCACACTTTCGTTGTTTATATCTCAACTAATAATGAAGCACTAACGTAACGATTAGTGTTTTCTGGAAGCACTAACGATCGCGCTAGGTTTCATCGTTAGTGCTTCGGTGGGGGGGCTAGCGTGAAGTTGCCCCACCCCGCACTTTTTTGTTAATTCTGGCCGTAATTTTGAAGCACTAACGTTTTGATTGGTAGCACTTATTAGCACTAAAGAAGCACTATAACTGATCGTTAGTGCGCATGTGGGTGGGGCCAACTTCACGGACGTTAAATTCGCGAATAACGATGAAAGAGTATGTCGACTTATATCGAAATGGTATTATGTGATAGAAAGTTAATATGTGATTGTTAATTTACAATTCCTTTTACAGTTACGCAAACTGCTGCTTTTGGCTGTTAGGTCGGAAACTTATCAAAATGTCCATCCCATAGCTTACAACAAATGTAAGAACTTTAGCCTGGAAGTTTCAAGATGTCAATTTTTCTTTCTTTTTGTGATCAATGATGACCAAATAGACTCGCAACAACAGACAGGGAAAAGACAATGTTAAAACCTTATTAAACTATAAAACCTTTGTACAGAAACAGGTGAGATCAGTGAAAAACGGAAAATAATTCCATGGCGCATTATTTTATACTTAACGTGTTCCAACCATTTATCATCCTGAAAACTTGTGTTTGGTGAGCAAGAAACAAGACAACAGGTGTTTCTTTTTTTAGCTTCTTCATCTTGATATGTAGCCACTTAAAATAGCTGAAGTGGGGAAAATTATAATATATACCGTACGGTAATAAGTAGGGTAATATTTAGGTATCATTGAAGAAAAAGTTAGTTCTCTATACTAGTTGCATATCGCGTCGTATGCTTCACGTCTTGTTACTTTTCTGATATCGGATGCGTAGAATGCAGAATTTGATATAAAATCAAACGATGTTGTGAATACAGTGAGATAATGTACAAGGGGCATGTGTGTCTTGCCGCTCTAATCTCCATGATTTTACATCTTCTCCGCATCTGAAATATGAATAAAATAAAAGCATTGGATGTACATTCAACGCCAATAACAGAAGTAGCGAATATAGATAATTACTGCAAGGAGCACAATGGTACCTGCTGCATGAAGTGTGGATAGGACGTTGGATTACTTTCGTCTAATATTTCTTGCAAGGAATATATGCTAAACTATTTGAACCATTGGACGAAGCATTTCGCTTCTTCACTGATGGCATCTTCTTAACTACTTCATTTAAATTATTTTTTTGCAGTCTTTAAAGTACTCCGTAACAACATCATTCGTCTTGCGTGACTTCCAATATATCTTGTGCTGGTTTCGGGAAGGGCGCGAATACTGAAGTTATGCGCACCCTATAAGCAATTTTTTCATACAAACTACAATTCTAATGTGTCTGTTCCTAGTTACGTATTTCCGACTAGTGATGGGTACTGGGTTTAAACCCGATGGATTGAATGGGTTTTAATCCTAGGTATTTTGGGGTTGAAACCCCGGTTTTTATTTTTTAGTGTTTTTTTTATAGTATTCAAATAATTTCAAAATTAATGTCTGTGCTAATTCTCCAAACGATTTTTTTAGGATATAATGAAATCTCAATCTGGTATAGGAATAACACTACACTATTAAAAGAGAACCGTCTGCCATGTACATGATTTGCATATTATACTGATTATTATAAACAAGTGCAAGGTAACTAAGTACTGCCATGTTTACTGTATAAAAAGGCGCATAATTATTTCATTGTTTTAATATCCTCAAGTTCTACAAGGAAAATTAAATGTTCTTACGTTTAAGAAAGTGCAACAAAAATTATACTAACATTACAAATGCAATATATCTCATTAGCGCCCTTGTACAGAACAGAAGGGCACCGACCACTTGCCCTCTAGGCAAGTTTGACTCACCCTCAGACTCACGAAACAAAAAATGCTACAAATTTTTGTTAAAGAGAATTTTAAGTTCGTTTCATTCCTAAATTCATATTTTTTTTTAAGAAAATAACTCCATCACTGATCATCAAATACTATCAGCGGCCCCGTAATAGTAAATACAGTTTTTTTCTAAAGTTGCATGAAAATTAAAAAAAAAAAGAATCCTGTTGTTTTCCGGCGTTCATTTTTTTTTTCGTTTTTCTTTAAAATCACTAATTCAGTAATCGGTTTTAGCAAGGCACAAATAATAAATAACTCACACTCCACCAAGCTCACTGGATGCAATATATAACCGACGTATACATCTATTATAATATTCATTCCCTTATTTCTCACCTTTTTGTCTTTTAAGTGTGAAGTTTATGTAAAAATATTTATAACCGAATACAACTTAATAAAATAAATATTTATAACTGCAACTGCACACATTTTAAAATAAAAATCCACTTTGGGTTTAAATCCTGGGTTTTGACTCAAAAATAAAACCCCGGATTTTAACCCACCACTATTTCCGACACGCAAGGTCAGTTTTGTCCCTTTGTACATAGCGCTTGATCGTGTTTTGTAACATTAAAAGTGCATCTCATTATTTCGTTGTTGATTTATTCTAAGAAAGCAGATAATCGTAAATTGACTCATACACCAATGTTAAATAGGAAAATTAACTATCTCCTCACCTTATTGTCCTTTTCACGATTACGACGTTACACCTTATCTTCTAGATCTGAACAGCGTCGGCTTTTATGGTGTTCTAAAAGTTTGTGTAGAGAATTGTGCACCAAATCTTAGTGTACCACAATACATGTAACTCAACAAAATAATGCCATATAATTGTGCTGTACGTCCACTTATCGTTAGCAGATTACACAAGAGATTAGAACTGAAAAACTGGGGTAGCCGTTACGCCCGTTAGCGATTGTCAAAAAATAGCGTAGCAGCTACTTTATCACTACTACTTTGGCATAATTGCTATTACTGCTACTGCTGACAAATAGTAGCATTCACTTCCTTTACCGCTACTTTTCTCTGAACGTCGCGTAAGGTATAAACAACAGCACATCGAGGAAAACAAGAGGTGCAAACTGTTACTATTTATTCTTTGTCAGCAGAGACAAACACGACTGTTGACAATTGAAGTAGAGTATTAAAATCAACACACATTTAAACAAAATTCTACCTCACCCTCTCAGATTTCTATGTATTTTTGTTGCTAGTAAACGTTGAGAATATATATATGAAAAACATAATTTTTGACACTGGTTTCCGTTTTATGAAAGTTCAAAAATTTCCAAAAAGTCTATCTTTCGTTACAAAAGTTCTTATTACTCTGCAATGGTTGGTTCTAGAGAGCTCGGAGAGAGCTCATTTTAAAGCTCTTGTAATAAGCTTTCATTTTGTATAATACGCAACAGAGTGACACCAAATTTTGTTTCCCAAAAATTTAAAAACAAACCGATTTTCGCAAAATCGGACATCTCGATTTTTTTTAAAAAAAATCTTGCTGTTGGTTAGACCTCCCTCCGCCTATCATGAAAATTGTAACTTGTGACGATAATGGAATCGTGAGTATAAAACATTTTCTTTACATTTCTGTGGAAGAAAAGCTATTAGCAGTCCACATTAGGATAAAAATCTTTGGTAAACTTTGTTTTTGAAGTCATTTTAGTCATTAATTACTTCGTCCCGTCCCCAGTGCCGTCCTCAAACATCCGTGACCCACTTAGTATTCGAACTCGGAATCCTGGAGTTTCTAGCCTGACGCCTCAGACCGAACGGCTACCAAGGTTCGCTTCGTATTAAGAACTTAAAGTATTTATGTCCTTTGGCCTGAGCAAACATGGCTCAGGCTGGGATAGGGAGGGGAAAGGATGCAGTAAGAATTCGGCCAGAGCTAAAGTTTAATGTACCAACCAGATATTCGCCTGGTGCGACTGACGAGAAACAATAGGTTCACATGAGAATATTATTTATTATTGGAACCGGGCCCAGGATTTGTATCCAGGTATTTGAAACTGAGGATTCGGATCTGATACTTAGAATTGGATGCCCGGAGCTGAATCCTGAAACTGGGTACAAGGATCCAGTATACGGGTACCCGGTTCCTAGAACCAGATTCGAGTCCTCAGTTTCTATTAACAAGATAGGAGTCCAGGTCCCGGTTCCAATACCACGTGCCCGAACAGGATCCACGTGTTCATCTATATTATATACCAGTTCATAATAAACTAAACTTAATGTGGACCTAGTGGTTTCCTCATTCATACCGGCCAAATATCAGCTTGGTGTTTTGAAATTAAGCTCGGATCAATTTCCTACTGCATCATTTCCCCTCCCTATCCCAGCATGAGCCAAATATGTTTAACGCTAAAACCACAAATAATTTACTTTTTTTCATACGGAGCAAGCCTCTGTAGCCGTTCGGTCTAAGGCGTCAGACTAGCAAATCTAAGGTTCCGGGTTCGATTCCAGACTGGGTCACGGATGTTTGGGGACGGCACTGAGGACGGGCCTAAGCCATTGATCCCCAAGAGCCTTTTTTGTTAGTCTAAATGTGGACCGCTAATGGCTATTCTTCCCCAGAAATATAACCAAAATATTTTATATCTCACGATCCCATTATCGTCAAAAGTTACAATTTTCGTGGTAGGTGCAGAGATGTATGACAAGCATTT
>JAGDQP010043504.1:0-16199 GCA_022664845.1 Lepisma saccharinum | reverse complement strand
CGGGCGTAAGCCATAGTGCTGTTACCGCCCATAAAATTCATTTTATTATTATTATTATGAGTGTAGGACTCCTTGAAACAAGTATATGTGCTTTAGACTAAGCATTGTCAAGCTAAGATAATCAGTGGCAGTCGAAGACCAAACTAACTTTATAAAGGAGTTGTCAATTCATTTTTAGCCTTTCGTTGAAAGAGAAAAGACTAATTCAGCTTAGCCAACGTACAGGAAATTTATCTTACCTAACCTAACGAATCTGTAATAGAAGGTGAAATACGTCTAATGTAAAGTAAGTACAAAGATGCTAGGAATTTTTTTTTAATGACAATATTACGAACTCGTATTTTGGCGTGCTAATGTTACACTTGCCGAAATGTTACCATGAGGACATCAAACGTAAGGGTTTTTAACAATGACAATAATATTCAGATTGGTATGTAGAGAGGTTTGTTACACATGAAGGGAAACCAGGAAGTTCTAGAAGCAGGATTGGAAAAAAACAGGTTTTTCTGAAAAGAAAAACAGGGTTTTTTTTTGTTTAAACTAGGTGCTTAGCAGGGAGACTAAATGTATACTCTGATAATTGCCATTAATTGTTGTATTTGTTCTACATGCGGACAACAATATTTTAATCTGTACTTATGCAATCACAACTCGAGTAAATATTAATTTTTTAAGTAATTGATGATAGATTAACATAGATTTTCTGTACTTTTATAGTATGAACTCATAAAACTTAATATACATTATTTTTAAATAGCTAACTTTCACAGTGGGATAATACACATTGATCAGCACGCAAATGTGGGACAAAACTGCACAAAGTTTTTAAGTTTTCTTTATACCGTATTGCTTTACTCTTGAGTCTTGAGCCAGTATTTCTAAAAATAATAAGTCCTTAAAAGGAAAAACCAGCAGCAAAGTTACGGCCTTAATGTTCATCCAAAGTTATTTCTTTATTGAAAACTTTAAACAAGAATACCAATTTGGATGCTTTCTCTGTGCCTAATTTATTGCGAAGTTTTGATTCAATCAGACCAAACGATGAAAAAAATTAGCTCTACACTTGCAGAGGACGCCTGGGCTGTAAACAATTGTTCGATTATGGAGCACACTTTGTCACTGAACTTATCTATTTCTGTTTTCTGATTGTTCCACCAGTCATTTCTTGTCTGCTGTTGCTCTGGAACAAATGCTGCATGAATATGAACCTTAAAAAATGTATTAATTTAAAAATATAGTTTTTAGTTACATTTTATACCCAAATAACACATTTCTTAAGCAGACTTTTAAGAGTGGTGTCCTATTTCTTAACTGGATAAATAGTTGTTATGTAGGCGTACTATATAGTTCTGTTTACTTAAACAAAGTTCTTAAAAAAAAAAAAATGTTTTTTAAGGAAAACATTTGGTTTAAACCTTATTTTAAACCAGCCAACCCTGTCTAGAAGTCGAGTTTTTGCAAAATAGGATTTAATAAGTTAGGGAAGCAAATGGAATTATGCAAGAAGGGCAGATAAGTCAGGGGAATTTGGAAGTGTCTTGTCAGAAAATCTACAAAAATCAAAGGTCCAAGAGAGCTCTGTTAAAGGGGTTGTGCTTCCCTCAAAGATGCACAGACTTATTGTGAGTACGGGTGGGGCGCCCCGAGGGTACCTGGCCTGGTACTTCTTTATGGTATTGCCTTGTTTTTGTTTTCACATTTCTTTTCTCTGCTATAATCATGCATACCTTAGCTTTTTCTTTTTTACGCACCCAGTTCTGTCAGAAAATTAAACCATAGGGGTTAGGTCAACTTGTAGTTCAAAGTCATCAAAACCTTGAAAAGTCAGAGAATTAAGTTGCTATAAAAAATGTAGGAATGCTGGTCGAGGATGACATGTCCTTTGCGTGATAGCTAAGTCTGCAACTACTCATGGTATACAAGATCGAACTCTGACACGCGTTTAATTCAGATTTAGATTACATCTAATCACAATGAACGACGTCATGTCGTACCGCATAACAGTTCCGTAGCATCTCAGAACTGCGTACGACAAAACAGTCCTGTCTGGATCAGTTCTATACAGAGCCAGGGACAGAACAGCGCCTGCTGAAAGGGTGTGGAAGCACAGAGGAAGGGGAAAAACAGCGTTGATGCAAATGGGAGAAGCATCAATGCGAATTTCGAATCACATGATTCCCTTTGTTTTCGTGTATTGTGTTATTTATTTGTTTAATGGTAACGGGTAAAGTGAATAAAAGTAGTGAAACATCCGGTACGCCACTGATTTTCCAACCAAAGTATTCCAAATACCGATGGTTGTGCAATGAGTACATTTTACAAATCTTGTAGCCTTCTAGCAGCATCTCCCACATGTAAAAATAGGTATCATAATCTGAAAAAAAAAAGCTTTTATAGTAGGAATTAAAAATCGATGTTTCGAAGTTTTCTCTGCGATTAGAGTTGACTAGAGCCCCCTGGACTGGACGCTTTGGTTGTTAAGTTTTAGTAGCCAGCTTTTCCCTCAGTTTCAGCTGGCAAATGCAGCCAAACGCAATTTCCCACTAAGTTTTCAACATAAAGTTCCAATAATGTACTTTCGTTCTTTCTAAATGAATGACTGGGGGGCTACCAATACACACGTCCAGATTTGTATTAATAAAGGCATTTCTTGTTCAACGCTCGACGGCTAAGCTTCTTTCCAAGATGGACGACGAATGTACTACATTGGATTCCCACATCTGAATGCCAGTTTGTCTAGTTCGATGTCCATGATTTAAAGACCGGAAAAAAAAGACGAGAACATTTTTTCCACGAGTACATATTTTAGAAGTTGCTGCGTATCCGGAAGAAAAACGTATAGAAATCCTGGAGAAAATTACAGTGACTTTTGTTTCAAAAAAAGTGACGTGACGAAATATCTTCGAGATATACCCGATTACCTAACCCAAAAATCATCCGATGGGCAATGGGAAACAGGCGGTTCCTTTGGATACGTGACGTTTGGGCGCCAGACGTGTTTGGCAGCAGGTACAAGTTAAACTTATAAAATATGTCTTCATTGAGTTTTAATGAGACTACCGCAGCATACTAACTCAACCATGGAAGTTTAAATTCCTATCGCAGTTTCGAGCGTGAGATGTTTATATGGCAGTATGATGTCAAGGAGTAACAGTGAGAGTCAAATTTTTGAAATACCATATTTACCAAGTAAACCACGTAAATAAATGTGGACGTCTGTGAACCTGACACAATCAATTTTTAAAAATTTAAGCATACCGAACGATGACAGTTACCTGTGGTTTCATTTTCAAAGGAATGCGTAAACCGGCGTTCCAACAAAAACACTTGAGTATTAATTCATTGTGGAAAGTTGAAGGACAGTATCTCAATTTTGGGAAGTCAGCAGATAAAAGGTTCAAAGACTATAATCTGAAGTGATCATACTTGTAAAGAACTTGCTTTGGCCAGAATATTTGACCACAAATTATGATGTTATAGGTTGAGCAGTTAAAAGTCAGCTAAAATAAGTTCTCTACACACACCTGTCACTTCAGTTTACAAAGTTCCTGAACTTTTATCCTGTCCATTTTCCGAAATTGTGGTATTGCATTTCCACTTTCTACAATTTTCAAAAATCGAAAAAAGTGTGGGTGAACACAGTGCAGAAAGAACGCAAGCAGTACTCCAGAGACAGTTAATGATCCACTTTCCACAATCCGACGACACCTTCGAGGTCTGGCGTTCATCGTAATTCGACGAGCCTCCTAGAAATTTCTACGAATGAAAATCATTATTGCATGCCTTTTTTTCAGCCGATCAGAAGCGTTGCTTTGCCACATAAGAATTTGTCCAGAAATTGACGCACAACACAAAAACGCTTTCTAACTAGGAATACTCACAAACAGAGGGAGCTCGATTTTAATGGAACTTGGTATACAGGCACACTACCTAGAATAAACTGTATAGCCAAATTTATAGCTGCAACGGATAACAATAAGGTGACCCGAAAAGAAGAACCTTACATACCAAGTGAACCTATGGCTCCTCTTAGTATGGCTGACAGCAGAATTCGAATATGCAATAAACAATTTACCAAAGCAGTTGAATAACAAAAGGCAAGTACTTTTTGTAAACACAACAATTAATGTCTCGTAAACCGTTGAATAACAGCAAATACGCGGAAATTGTCAGGTATTTTGTTACTACCTCAAAATACTTCAGTCTGCAAGCTTGTCGACTCAAATATATTGTGGACAGAATGGAATAACACACTTCGAAGCCGCCACTGTTTCCAGCTCAGACATGAAACAATTTGTACCATCATGCCAGGGTCGTTGCCGCAACGCGGAAGAAATTCCTGCAATTCCACCTTTGAAATAAATACAGCGACAGCAAAGGAGAAAAGAGAAGAGAGGTTAGCAAGAGTCGACCGAGTGGAGTTGAGAGGATCGCTGGATTTTTCAAATTAGGCAGGTCCTGCTGTTCGTGACCTGGCCGTCCAGCCAAAGCTAGGAAGGCTTTGGGCGCCGTAGAGCCAATCATTCTGCTCATCGAATGAATTGGGCGTCACTCGGAATTTGGGAACGTCGGAGCCAGCGAGCCCTGTTTGTCTGGTAAGTGGAATTGTGATTAGAACGCTTGGTATGAAATTCATTGCCGCTGGTGGGACTCGTTCCGTCCATTTTACCATGATTAGTGTTCTGTACTAGGGTTAATAAACCCACCTTTTATAAGAGTTGAGCTTTATTATTCCATCTGGTTCCTAGTGTCAGGTCCCCCATTTTATGTCTAAGTTTCAGCTACGTCGTCCGAGAATATCCTACCAGGTGTTTGTTGCTTCAAGGTAAGGTTTCCTCAGGTTCACCAGACGAACACTGGGAAGGATATTCACCTCCACGATTTCCCGTAGGAGGAGGCCACAATATAGCGTGCCTCATTAAGTGTCGAAAATTAAACAAAACAGATGAAGTATTTTGATTGGCCCCTTATCGTGAGCAACATGTTCTGATGAGTCCTGGAGAGCCAATCAAAGGTTTCTTTGTTTCCTCGTCTTTCTCAACTTTTAGTTAGACGGGCTGTGTGCAGCAAATACAAATTTTAAAAGATGAAAGAATATTATTTTTATTCAGATGAATAAATGAGATAGGAAACATTCTTTTACTTTAAACATGCTATGATACGGTCTCGCGCCCAAACGTCCTGTCCCGGTTCCTTTTTATGTGATGTAGTGTGTTTGATGAAGCCAAGAGAGGTGTGTGCAGGTGCTCGACCTATTTTTGTTTGACGTTCTTAAGTGTATATCCATTCTGTATAAGCTTAATGTGTGGTATAATTTCAAACGAAGAGGAATGAACCTTTGAGAAAACAAGTCGAAGAAAATATATACGCATTACATTCAGTTGAAGCCGGGTTCATGGTTGGCCGAAAGGATAGAGATACTGTTAGTTCTATGTGCACTGTGATCGAGTTTGTTTAGGAAATGTCGACAAAAGTCACCTGTGTGAATGGGAGCATTATCATGTATAATAAGCGTGTTAGAAACGATT
The DNA here is from genome assembly GCA_022664845.1 of Lepisma saccharinum. Taxonomy (NCBI): domain Eukaryota; kingdom Metazoa; phylum Arthropoda; class Insecta; order Zygentoma; family Lepismatidae; genus Lepisma; species Lepisma saccharinum. The sequence goes on along the minus strand of JAGDQP010043504.1, from coordinate 10,671 downwards.
AGTGGAGGTTAGGTCACCACGTCCCATTATTATAAAAATCAAGGGGGCTGATTTTATCGTAATCAGAATCTCTCTGTGGGACTATGGCCCCGTGGTGCCGATCTGTCCACTCCCACTTTTTGTGTTAATACAACAACACACGGATGTTTTTGTTCAGTGCTCAGTTTCTCTTCTGACTTGAATCACATTTTTATTGCAGTTGCTTCTTTTCTCCAGGCTACATGTACCACGTTCTGGAGGCAGGAAATGACGAGATCCTTAAGCTCTTCACAGTATCACGAATTGCCTCCAACAGGTGGAGGAAAATTTTCCGGAAAATCTGAGCCCCTTAAAGTGAAAGGGGGAAGAAATTAATGATTATTTATTCAATTTAATTTTCTTACTTTTCTAATTCTTTACGCTCCCATCTTTGATTCCACCCCCCACCCCACCCCCAGAAATTGAAAATTTCTGGAGGACTATATTGGAGTATGTGTAGTAAGTCTATACAGGTTAAAAAGTATATCAGATTGAGCTTGGAAAGCAGAAAAGAAATTGATACGACAAAGACGTAGTTGACGATTTTATATGATAAAAAGCCTCCCAAAAAGTCTGCTGGTGCTTGCCTGGTTTCCAATGTTCTACTCATTTGAAATATTGAAATGAAGAACATTGTAAGTATCGGAGAATAAGTGGGCAGAGTTGCCCTATGAAATCCAATGGAACAGCATAGGTACCAGGTTTCCCTAGTATTTGTTTCAGGTAAATTTTAGTTTACGTACCCCAGAATATACCCAACGAGTGTGGAAGTGTTCGCAGAATATAGCAAACTTTTGATCATTTAAGTAAAATGGAAGAACGTGAAGGCCGAGGGATTGTTTAAAAGCATTCACGTTCGTGAAGATAATACAAACTGGGCGTCCGGCATCTTGCTAGAATGTGTAAACTCGCAACATTTGTTCTTTTCCTCACAACTTTAGGCAGTGCGACCACAAACTGGTTTTCCAGGTTTTCCTTCACTACCCGCACTCTGCTACTTGCACATATCCAGTACCTTCAAAATCGCTCTACCTCCACTTCACTTTTCATTGCTTTTGCAAACGATCTTTGTTACGTCCCATACGCGGAGTCAACAGGCACTGTTTGCGAGGAACACATGAATATGCCAAAAGTTAATTACTTTAGGTTAGATTTTGTTACAAAAATGTTTACACAGTTTGAAATTTCGCAGTCCATGAACAGGGTTAGGTTAGAAAAGTCTGGTTAGACTAATTCTTTTATTTACATAACTTTGAAATTTAACACAGTTCACTGAAATAGATATGAGAAAGTCAGGTTAGATATTTTTTTTTTCTTTAATCACGTACTCAGTTGGAACTGTTACTGCCCCGAGAACATCGCCATTCGTCAATGAATAGAACTGCTACAGAAGACCAGGGTTCTTTCATCCTGGCAGCACCTTGGATGTCAGTTGCTAAACTTCACTCCGCCTACATAGTTTTACTGGCTGCAGTTGCGTAGTTGTTGGTGCATCGAACATCGACTTTTTTTTTATTGCTAGATTCAAAACTCCTTTCAATTCATGTTGTTGTTATTATTTATTAATTTCCGGTTACAGGTCCTTCTATAAACATCTAGCGACAACCAACAACCCAAACAGTGTTAAGGCAATTCATATTTTATTATTTGTACGTACCCTAGTTGATCAAGATGGCGCCGTGCGGGGGAATACTAATTGTGACACTTCGGGTTATGAATGAAACACGGAAATATAACGAGCGAGCGAAAAGGGGTTAGGTATAATCAGGTTCGGTTTTCTAAGTTTCGTGGGATGCACTTTATGGCCCCCAGCTTCGGACAACTAAGGAGTCATCTGCACACACTGTACCACTCATTGCCTTGCTATTAATTATCACGGACGTTTTTATGAACATCTAGCGACAACCAGTTGTTCAAAAATTATTACTATTATTTCATTCAATGCGCACTCGAGTGGATCAATACACAAATATAGCGGCATGCGGACGGATCGTAGTTTGCTACAAAGATCACATTGTGTCGAGCAGGCGATATTTAGCGAAGGCATGTTGGATTTTTTCATTATACGCAATTAAAATGACGTTTAATATGCCATACACGCTAGCGGCCGTAATTTTGAAGATATTTCAACCAAATTTTATTATGTTGTTTCTAGGGTAAATACCTCGGCTAAGTTCGTTAATGAGCAAAATCGGCCCAAGGGGGTGGTCGGGGGAGGGGGTTTAAATTAAAAAAAAATATATACATATATCAGCCACTATGGAGTTTATAGGGAAACTTTGCATCAGTTATAGTACTCCCTCAGAAGTTTACGGTGACGCCAACGATTCAGGGATTGTGGGGGTACGAGTGAGGGTGGGGGTGGAAATTCGAAATTTTTAAAACCATGTCTTGTGGGGTAACATTGGAAAGCTCTTGATGATTAATCTATAAATCAAAAAACAATAGTTTCTCGATAGCGCTCATATTTCGTTAGGGGTATATAAGGTGGCGGGTTTCATTGGACCTGTTAATTTCAATTGGAATATCACTGCATTCATTTCTAATAACAGAAAGTTTGCACGGTAATTAGTTAACCTATTAGGGTAATTAGTTACCGTATTTATAATTTTATAATGGAAATAAAATGATAAAAGTATATTTACTTAAAGTGTTTTTATTCTGCACTTACCCCAATAAATTCAATCAAAAACGCTTCGAAATCTGCCTTAGCCTGTAGGCCTGCCGAAAGGATTTTTTGTTATTAAAGTATAATCAACCTTGTCAGAAAGCTTTGTTCTACTTAGCTTTTGTGATATTTAAATACAAGAAAGTATTCGAGTTCAGTCACTACTCCAATACAAATTATTAAAATATCATTTCTCAAGTTGTTGATTTCGAAACCGACTAGAATTTAATTTACCCTGCCAACGAGATAGATTATTGATTTTTGATGATCTATACTTCTAGTCTTTATTAACAAATTACTTACAAAATAATGAATTTATTAGTAAAATATTTCATTCAATTAAAAATTACGTTTTCGTCCGTGCAAAATTACTAGTCTCTACAAATATCATCAGTAATAATGTACATTTTCAGACAGATATCCACAATAGCACAGAGCTAAGCAGAATCGCAAGGAAAATAAAGCTTTTTGTACTTTTTTTTTGTATGGTCCATTTGTAGTAGCTTTGACTTCAGCCCCTGACGATTAAATGAATGCAATGCTTACTAAAATCCACAAACATCCATGTCCCAGGGGGATTCGAACACTATCTTGGAGACGCTGACGTAACGTCTCAAACCACACCACTGCCTCAATCGGCAGGAATTCACGAGAGAATAAAGGATTTAAAAAAGAAGGCGGAAATTCAGACCCTGCTGGAGCCACGGGGGTTCAGTGGTAGAGCTCTTACTCCTGGTACATTTGGTCGATCCCGACTCGAACCATTTGGGCTTTGTGGTGTACAAACACAGTGTGCGTGTTTTTTTTAGTATTCTCCCACATTCTTCATTCCACCAATTCTCCCATCAACCATTCGCCCTGAGCTAAAGTTGCCTAAAAGTCTTAAACATTTTTTTTAACTTTGCCCAGCTCAGGTGGACCAGTAGAATCATCCCAAATGGGATTCTCCCTCATTTTCCTCAGTGTCAACCGTGAATTGCGGAATGCCGGGAACTACAATTACCTTCGGCTCCGAACTACGCCGCGGCTTGAATCCAGTGCACATACCATGAAGTGAGGTACCCCCACACAGAACAGGCCCGATGCAAGCCTCCCGATTCCGCAGTAGTTACACACCATTACCTACTGAGCTCTGTACGCAGCTTTACCTTTACATTTTATTTCTAAAACCGGAAAAAGGCCCTATAAAAAAACAACCTGGGCCCAGGTGGGTTGGGGCTTCAAAAAATATCCGTCTTTTTTCTAATACTGAAATAAGCATTACGCAGTTGCACGTGCTGGAACTACAAAAATAAATAATTAATGCACAATGAATCATTAATTATAATTTTGAGCAATTACGTGTTAGAGTGTTCACGTATTTTAAACGTAAACTTCACTAATGCATATGACATATAAATTAAATAAATGGAACTTCTCTTCAATATAATTCAGTGTGTACAAAGCCGCTTCAGCACTATCCATCCGTACGTGGAGAAAATAGAATAATGACGAGTCAATACTACAACCATTGAAGTGGCGAAACTTAGATGTAAGACTGCGGATCTAAAATGCTATAAACACTCAGGTAATCGTACAATACAGCTGGTGGATTGTTTGGAGAAAAAAAACGAAGCAAATTCTTCAAATCAAAGTGTAAAAAGAGAACTTTCCGAGGATCTTACTTTGCGAAAGTACTACAGCGGGCGACAGTTTACAGCACCCCTACGAAAAAATGTGGTTGTGTGGTTATGGGTAGAGACGAATCTTTGTAGCAACAATTTTCATATGTTGTAGCATTAATTATCACAATTTTAGCATTTATGTCTCATTTATTTTTTAAAATTGAGCACATTCTTTAAAAAAATTATGGTACTTGTAAAGAGTACATTTTTGGTAGTAAGGTGTATCTAATACCAAAATGAGGATATACCTTCATTAGGTGCATATTCTAGCTAATGGATTCACTGAAATACAGAAAGTATTGCTAAAATGTAAAGCGTCGTGCACGTGTTTGGTAAAATACAACGATTTTTAGGTTAAATAATATTGGAAATCCACTTTTTAGTTATTATTAGCAATAATTAGCTCGAATTCCACTTTTTCGTTTTCATTCGCATTTATCGCAAGTAATGCCGAATTTCGCAAAATATTCGCGAGAATATAAACGTGATTTCTGGTTCTGAAACGAAAAGTTTGAGGTTTCCTGAAAAATCTACGCATTTCTTTTTACGTTTCGCACATCTCGCATTAGCGAAAAAGTTCGTGTCTAGTTCTGGGTAATCATGAGACAAGAATATTAATACTTCACAACATATTAACCGACCCTGCGGAGTAACAAATTTTACTTTCGTTAAATCTACCCTTTATAAACAAGTAGTAACATTTACCGTAGATTTTCGCATTTGCAAGTCAGAGATTCGTTTCATAGTGGTTAACTTGCAGGCAGCCTTCAAGCAAGTTACTAGACCAAGTCAAGTAGCGTGCGTCCCGGTGGATCAGTGGTAGAGCACTCATCTTTTGTGGTGGACGAACCCCGTGGGTGCGTTTTCTTGGGGATTTTGCAGATTCCTCCCATGTTCTTCACTCCAGCAATTCTCCCATCATCAGCCAAAAGTTGCCTTCAATAAAATTCAGACTCAAGTAGCGTATTTTCCGTTAATGACTGTTATTTCATAGCCATTTACTAAGACATTGCTTGCGAACATTTGTTCTATAATCAAGCTAAGCATTCGCCAGTCAAGATATGATATTCTCAGCCCGTGGAAATTCTGTGGCTTGGTGAAGAAAGGCTGAGACAATCGAAAAGGTACAGGATTTCGTGATTTAAATGGAAAGTGCTAAACTAAATATTGAAACAAAGTTGTTCAGTTCATTATTTAGGATCTAACCATTCGGAAAAACGGTTTGTTTCGTATGTAACTTGTTTAAAGTCAACATCTACGGTCAATGAAGAAGCGTTGAATTTCCTCATATCAAAACAAGAGAGTCCCTTTCATTCTTTCGCTGCGTAATATTTTAAAAGAGCGCTGTCCAGGAGAATGCAATTTTCGGGTGGTAAAATTAGTTGAACGTATTCCCACCTTGCGAGAGTGGAAAAAAATTGGGATTTCCAGCACTCCATTCGTCATTGTTTACACTTGAACCTTCAGACGTCAGTGTTTAAGAAAATCAAAGACCTTTACTTTCACAGCCCCGGTCATGGTCCTAATTATCATAGATGTATGAGTTAAACCTTGTTGGAAAGCTTATGGAACACAAATCCCAGTGAAGTAAGAGTTATTCATATCGTGTCCATTATGTGAGAAACATTTTGGGGGCCCACCTTCCACCCCTGTCTCTTAGCTACATTTCAGGTCGGGGGTATATATATATATATATGTAGTACACCTCACGGACAAATGTTGTCATTTCTGATATGGGACAGGTCGTCCCTAGGAATAGTTGGATCACAGGTGTTCCAGCGTTCCGATCATTCCCTGTGTTCCTCTATATTGTTCAAAGTTGGTTGCGGGACACTTCTTTTGAGTCTGACATCCGTATGTAATTCATACCCTTGTTGCTCACTTTTTGGGGGGACTGTTTATTACGTTTGTTTATTGCAAATGTTTTTTACAAAGAAAAAGACGCAAAACGCTTAAGACAATACAAGGACGGCACAAGACAGCACAAAAACATACATGCAACTTGAGTGGATTCTTCTCCCCTCTTGTTCTTGGAGTATACTGTTACATAAAACATACTTGTGATTAGTATTTGACATTTATAATATATGGTTTAATAGATATATGCTTAGGACACTTAATTCTTCTTTTCATTAACCTTGTGAGTTAGATTTTTGACTCTCCCCTGTGAATGTTAGAAACCGTAGTTTTCCACAGTGATAGAAAGGAGTGGTGTTCTTCGCCTTGCTGTCTCCTCCTGTGTGTGTTTGAGGGTGCCTCTCTTATTCACCTGAAAAATCTTCTCGTGTATATTCTCATTGTTTTTCTGCAGTGCAAGTTATTTAAGTGTTTGTTTGTATGGTTAGTCTTGTACTGTCATTGAGTTCAACGAGGTGTTTGGCATTTTGCTATTATTATTTGCCGATAGTAATATGTAATATCTCGTTGAGTGTTATTCTACGTTTGGTTACAGAATGACACTTAGTACGAATTTTTATTATCGACTTGATAAAAAGAACATTCACACACGAACACACTACGACGCGGTCATGAATACACGAAACGCAACGAAACGAACAACATAAAAAGCACAAGTATTACCGATCCCATCACCGCGATTTGGATTTAAGTTCGCTCTCCGGACTTCCTGGGAACCATTATTCCAGGGGTGTACATCCTCATCGTTCATTCACACTCACGTTTTTTCAGCCATTCCCCCGATTCCTTAATGTTTTATTGTTTGGAATGTTTATGGGTTTGGTGAAGTTTTCAGCGATTCGCGTATCTTTCCCAGCGGGAATTTGAGATTTTGTCAGGTGGTTGTTTTAGTATTATTATTTTTTCGGAGTTTCTTAAGATTTCATTTATATTTGTGTCCCTTAGCTCGGTTTTTACTTCCATCCTGATACTCGGAGTTTCCTGAGAGCGAAATACTACGTGCTCTGGTGTAGCTACGACGTGGCACCTCAAGCACTCCACGAGTTTTAGGAGTTTTAATTTGTCTCTGTAAAAACCGTGTCCTGAAATAAAATGCACCAAGCCTTCAGTTACCCAGATCTATCCTTTCTTGGATTGATGGAAAGAAGTTGTAAACTCGACGTCCCATCTTTCTTGGCAGATATCGATTGTATCTTGATCTAATCCGCTTTTGTCCGCTATTCTTCTGCCTACGATGTCAGCTGCTCTTCTCTCATTCACTGCTTGTTGTTTTACCTGAAGGTGCATCTGTGGGGTCGCCGTGGTAACCTGGAGGGCTTCTGTTGAAGTAATTCGGGAGACCCCCAATAAGTTGAAGGAGAATCCGTCGCTGGGCCCTGTCCGTTTGTTTCCAATGCCTGTCTCACGTATGTCATTCTATGGCCCCAGGCGCTTATTATGGATCTTATAATTGAGTTATGATATAGCCTTATTATGTGTAATGGAGTGTTTAGGTCTCTCTGAGCTAGAGTTATTAATTTATTTGATACTTTTTAGAGTTTTACTTGCAGCTTCTTTAATTTTTTTTTTTTTAATTTAGTTTCTCATTCAGCGTAACGCCGAGGTATTTTAAAAATTCTGTTTTTCTTATTGAAGAATTATTTATTCTTCTTATTGGTCCTCTTCCGCGATCTAAATTTAGAGAGATAAATTTGTTTTATTGGCTGAGATAGAAAATTTGTTGTTTAGGTACCATAACTACAAAGCTTTCTTCATGTTGTTTGCCTTGGTTTCCAATTCATTTCTGCTATTACCGGACGCGAGAACCGCGTACTCCACCACTGCATCTGTATCATCTAATTCATTCAGAGCTTCAAGACACGGCTGGAACGCTATATCTCAGAAGACCAGTCCGAAAACAGATCTCCAGGGGCATCTTTTCGTTGGTATTTTCGTGGTGGGCCCCATCTGCGGTAGCAGTTATTATTTTTCTATCATCGAAATATTTTTTTTACTAGGAGTAGAGTTAGGTATTTTAATTACTGCAACAGGGCCGGCCACCAGAGGTTATCGAATGCGCCCGAAATATTGATAAAAATACACCAGATATATTTTACTTGTGTTAAGTTAATTCTGTTGATTTATGTCTGTTATCGCATAATTTATTGAGAGCATGCTCATGTAAAACAACAACAGGAAAAACAAAGGCAAAAAACTGAATTTTTAAGGGAAGTTGGCAACACTTGCACTTACGGTACGCAGACAAAATCCCGCCAACATATTTGTTATACATTAATATCAAACATGTCTAAATCATGGTGCAATACAAAGCGAGTAAAATGGAATAACCTTTAATAGCACATGCGCAACTCTTGGTATATTAGGGTTGTGAATAGAGGAATTGGCTTTCACGTTCACGACCCTGGTCACAGTTCTACTTATTGTAGCGATATGAATTATATCTCGTTGGAAAGCGTATGTAATGCAGATATCAGCGATGTAGCACTTGTGCCCAATGTGTAGAAGAAAAGTAGCAGGAAAATCTACAAATGTGGACCAAAGGCGAGAATTTTTAATTTCACTGGCAAAAATTGCTGTGAATGCGGCACTTCTTCACAGAGAAAGCAGTGCACATCGCTTGTGCGTCACAAGTGGCTTATCTCAGCAAAGTTCGAAGAAAACAAAATAATATCGACTGTAGTCGAATTACGCAACAAAGGAAAAAGTTCTTGCTTTCGACTATAGTCGAACATCGAACCGAAAGGGTTAAAAAGAATTCAAAACATGCTTGTTTGGAGCTGCATGCACTCACATATAGAACGGCATCACTACAAATGACATAATACCTCGACAAACATTAACACAAGACGTAGCAAATCACAAAGTTAAACCCAGTGCATGTATTTGAGCAGAGTTTGATTGACTAAGTGCAGCATGCACTGATTTCCAAATTGTAAGAATTCTTATTGTCAGGGAATTAACGTTGCGCAGTTAGGAATCATGAGAATACCCTGTAAGTTGCAGTCATCAATCATAAACGTCCAGGGTAGTCCAGAATTGCGAGTGCTCTTTTAATCAGTACATTTTCTATTTCATATATTTTACTGACATAGGTATATAGTAGATGTGAATGTGGAAATGACTTCTTTCCTTTTGCTAAAGCTCCCAGAATGGCTGATCCCAAGCGGGAGGAAGGGAATGCAGAAACACCTTTGGAGGAAGAAGATGAGCGAAGAGATTCATCATCCAAGCTTCTGCGAGGACCTGACGTTCAGACTGCGTTCCAGGGTCGCCTTCATGGTGAAGCGACGGTAAGGGCATTTTGTAGAAATGATCATTTCGTGCACTTTTCTTTCTAGGTAAGGTAATGGTAAGCACTTAGGATTTTTCTATTTTCGTCCCTTTTGCGTGTTATTTCCGGACAACAGCATTCAGACTTGAAAACACGACCGTGCACGGAAAAGTCAACGATAATACATTCTCAAGAACAGAGATGATTGAAATGAAACCTAGGGATAAATAGCATCATCCATATGGTGAAAGTAACTTCTCTAGTTGACGTGCACGTGGCGACATCCATTGTTCACTAGCAGAAACCCGAACCCCATGTAATCAGTGGGAGGTGGAAGTGGAAAAAGTATTTTACTTTATTTGTTTATTTTTCACAGCAGTTTGTTTCTTGATAGAGAGAATATTCCTTTTTCGATCCTGCCTTTAGATTTCAGTGATCCGACAGTATTCCTGTAACAAGGAGAAACACGGTGTGGGAATTTGTGAGCAGACTTCCTGTGGTGGTAGTTTTCCTTTTACGTAGTAATACTAAAATACACTGTTCATCCAGCTGCCAGATAACACTGGTCAATATTTACTACAGTCCCTTACACCTTACTATGTCCGCTTTTATCAGCTTTTACACCTGAAGCGGAAGATTGGTCAGAAAACGAGCTAGACGTCGCAAGTGGAGTGTTTTCGATAATTAGTACTTCGTGTGTTGTAGTAAAAAATTAATAGAAAGGGAAAAGATTAATTTCATATTTTTCTCCGTATACAATTTTTCGTGGCATATACCACGCACATATAAATATCTACAAATGTATATGTGCAAAATGATTTTACAAATAGTGAAACCCATTATTGTTTTAAAAGATAGACAAAAAAAAAAAAGCACCCAACGAGATTCCAACCTACGACCCTTCTCTCGTCAGCCTGTCAATTTTGATCTGTGTTATCTCGCAACTGGCCGAATAGTGCGCACTAGTATTTTAGTATATTAATACCTGAAGAAGGGTAATCTACTTCTACACGAAGGGTGCAGTCCGTGCTCCCTCTATGTAAGCTGTAAATAAGTTACGATAGCATTACGCCATGCTACTTCGTCCGGTCCACGCGTTCCGCTCGTATCACTACTACGAACAAACACAGTGT
>JAGDQP010043503.1:0-16200 GCA_022664845.1 Lepisma saccharinum | reverse complement strand
TTTTTTTTTTTTTTTTCAGAAGGAACAAAAAACAGTCCAAGGTCTTGGTATATTATCCTATTCAGCGGAAATTATTTTGTATTAAAAAAGTGTTTCTGTGGTGGGATTAGAATGTAATATTTATGCAAGTGAATAGTCCTTGGAACATGGATACCGACGAACAGAAAAAGTGTAAATACGAAAAAAGTGGACTTGGGATGTTTTGCAATTCAGATCTTCATTTAAAAACTGGAAATTGTATATTTATTTGTATCGAAAATAACAGTGATAACACATAGTTTTTATACTGAAAACACAGTTTGTGTGTTTGTATAATGAATACAAAGTATATAAATATATGCGCGTGGTCGTGGGTTCAATTCTCGCCGGGATCTGGAGTTGTTAGGGACTCACTTTACAAAAAACTGTAGAACCGTCTTTAGAAACTCACCAGGTCAGTTAGGATCTTAATAACAATTCAATCAGTGAAAGCTGGTTAAAATGATATGTATTTAAAGCCTTTTGGCGTCTTTGGCTCAGGCCGGTATGGGTTAGGTGGAAGTTGGGAAAAGTATCGGCCAAGGCCTTATTTAAGGTCCCATCCCGACATTCGCCAAACTCTAGAAACCTCAATCAGGATAGTCGCTTGTGGTGTTCGAACCCACGTGCCTACCCAATTCCGCTCCAAAGTCCGCAACACTACCGCCTGGATCACGACAGCTGATTATATTATGTCAACATGTGATTTGTGGTTTCTCTATTATGTTCGTCTATCCCGTGCATCTATTGCTTCTAATTTACACGTTATATCCATGAACTTGTTTTTTGCGCAGTGTCGATCCATAAAATCAATAGGTTTTGTGATATTTAATCTCCTGTATCTTCCAAAGTTTGCAACGCTGTGCGATGGGGCTTCAAAAGTTAGTTGGTATTTTATGCGCATTTCAAATATATAATAATTAGTGTATCGTGCCATTTAAAAATCACTTTGAACTAATTTGGCAACACTAGCTTGCTCATCGCAACATTGATTACGGCTACGAGTACGGTGTTTGGTCAGTGTTATATTGCGAAATTTTTGACGCGAATCTTTTAACAATTAAGAATATATCAACGTTTCTGCACATTATTATTATTACGTATTCCCCCTCCCCCTCTCTTATACTCTTGGCAATCAACACCTAAAAAATTGAATTTGTCTACCTCATTAACCTCTTTATCCAGTGCTGGATTAAGCTATTTGCGGGTCCTGGGCTATTGACTCCCGCCATAGACTATAGACTCTGTTAGGGTCCCTGTTCCCTATTCCCTGTAGTCTTAAGGATAATTGATTTACGTTTTGCAGGCCCCCTCCTGAACCAGTGGGAACCCTGGGTTGCAGCCCCTTTGGATGCCCCTTAATCCGGCTCTGTTTCTATCGATTGCGCAATGTTTAATTAGGAAACTAAATGATCAATTTGAAATATTTCCTTGTGAAGGTGCAGCAGTTAGGAGATCTTTATCGTAGATTATCACTCATCGTCAGTTGAAATGTTTGTGAGGAATCCCTTCTGAGGTGCACTCTCTAACCGTTATCATACCGAGCGGCCGTGACTCAATGGTAGAACGTTGGTTTAGCTTTCCGGAGGTCGTGGGTTCAATTCCAGCAACCGACCATTCTGACTGAGTTTTTGTCACGATTTCCCCTCAGTCACACCAGGGTAATGCCGACATTATACCTTCAACTTAGGTCCTGACCGACACCTTTCCGAATCCTTTCCCTTCCCCTATCCCAGCCTGAGCCTTAGACACCTAAAGGTTATACAAAATTAAACATTACTCAAATACAATCTTGATTGTGATTTGCTAAGGCGACACATCTTTCATAACTATTTCTCGAATTATGGCGACATTTTAGATATATATACCTAACTTTGGTGGCATCTGGCTTTGAATCTACGCAAAGCGCATATTACTATCACAAAGATAGATTTAATTAGTTTTTATCCTTGTACAATAGGGAGTTCATTCCTGATATATTGCCTCTTGTATGTAGGAAACACTCGGTATATAATTATGAACAAAAGTTGTTAAAAATAGGTACACCAAGACTAATAGAAAATGGCAGCCGAATAATTTTCGAAGTCATAAAAGTTCCACTGTATTGTGATATACAATGCAGATTTAAATTAATATTTAATTTGTTCAGATCAGATCGCTACGCAAGAGTCTTGCCAAATTCAACTTTTTGGGCTTACAAAATTTCTTATCGACCATTTTGAATTAATCTAAGTGTACATTTCTTTGAATAATCTTTATGTTTTAAATCTTTGTTTTATTACTGTCAATTAATACTGTGTTATATTTCTGGCAGATATTTCTGTTTGAGCGATCGGATAACAACGAAACATGGTAGTGAATAAATGCCCAAAATTATATGAACTGTGTCTTTGCAATGCTTCTGCCCTTTTGGAAGAGATCGGCCGTCAATACTTCTCGACTGGTGAGCTTTCGCCAGCTGAGGAAAAATGTACTTCTTTGTTAGACATCGGTCTGCAAGCACAATTCTGCAGTGACCCACGACTACTTGCTCAAAAGTCACTCGAGCACTTTGGTAAGTGAAATAGATTTGTCATTTATTTTTAAATAAAGCGTCTCAGACTAATTCGTGGATGCTTCTAAGTGTGAAAACATTAGCTCTCAACACATTATTAGATTATTAGCTAAGTTTTTACATGTACTACGTCCTTTTTTTTTTCTTAAAAATTGTGATGTGATCAAGTACCTTGGATAAAAATCTGTGTATGGAAATGAGTAAAGGACGCTTATTTCTCAAGAACCATACATAGGATGGACAAGGTCAATGACTCATTCAATTACATATGGTCTGCAGATTATAGCAAAAATACAATGTCATGGGGGTGAGCTATGGGGGTGCAAGGTCTCCATAAGAAATACATGGAGAATGGGGTGACATTCAATCAATAATTGAAAACTACTAATATTAGTGTTCATTCCATACTTTTCGGGGTCGCTGAGATAGTTTTGAATACTTTAGAAGCTCAAGTTCATTCCCCACCCGAGGGGTTTGGGGGTGGAAAGGGGTGACATTTTTAAAATAATCAAAGACGACCGATGTAAGTGTCGAATTCATAGTTTTGGAGGTCAATGAGTTCAACACTAACACTTTCGATGTCCTTAAGGTCCAAGTTAATCCCCTACCCCACGGGGGGTGGAAAGGCGTGACATTTTAAAAAATAATCGAGTCGTTTCGGAAGGGAACCAAAATTACTGGTAGAATAGAGTAGGGGAAAAGATACCGAAAAGTATCGTTGGATCTTCGGTTGTTTTTCTAAAAATAGAGTTGTTTGTTTTAAACAGGAATACTTTACTTTGAACAGTCCAACCCGGTAGCGTAGCTAGGAATTTCTCAAGACAGGGGATATTTAGAAATGGCAGTTATGCAACCCAACTCAACAACATAACAAACAAATCTTTCGGGGCTTCTTTCTATAATTTTAGACCAGCACAACCATGCGGGAAAATATATATGATCCTTGTAGTTTGCTTAGTTCAGTTATAATTATAATATAAACTTAGCCATATTACAAATTTCAAGTTGAGTTTTGTCAAGAGCGAAGAGTTTCGTCACCAGTATTTACTTTTGAGCTCACTTTGATGACAGATTTCTCTTCTAGAACTGCCAGTTCGTTTAGTCACACATAGAAGTTTCAATTTTTCACAGATATATTTATTCGCATCAGAGTATAAAATATCATCTTTGGTGTAGATGTGGGTGCAGGTTGTACAAAATCTGAAGCCGTTTTAAAAAGTTTGGAAATCTGATATGCTTCAATTGTAGCTTGAATAGAACATTTTATAGTCTGTCTTACAACAAAACAACTCTTTCTTATCTTTAGCTTACCATGACCCTCCCATTAGTAGCGCGCGAGCCCTCTGTCTTTGTTCCCAGCGTTGCCGTACTTCAAGCGCCCCGCTTTTTCTCGCAAGCGGATACTCATAGTGAAATCTAACTGTGCTGTTTAAAAATAAAAAGGAAAGGTCTGTAAAGAGAAGCGAAGTTCATGTCTGTCATTTGAAGTTTGGAAATATTCTTCATTCTTTCAGCAGCTGAACAGTGGGTCGGAAATGATGATTTATGACTGAAGCGGTTTGTCCTTTAGATCAAGAATTTCAAGAAAAGTAGCTTCGAAGAAAAGGGGCAAACTATACTCTTAAAAGCTTCAATTAGTGTAGAACATTTTATACACAAAGGAAAATTAAAATACAGTAGAGTCTCAACTATCCGACCTAATGTGGCGGAAGGGAAGGCCGGATAAAAAAAACGAATAGGCCGGAGATCAATAAATACTCACTTCCTGCCTCACCCATACCATTAAAAACATAATTTTTATACCAAAACCAGCTCTTATTAATTTTTCCTAACTGTTGATACAGGCCAGTACTTTCTTAAGTACTGTACCATGCGTTTTAATAATTTATTACAGAAAAAAGTGCAAAAATGAAAATATGTACAGTATTGTACACATTTTAAGATACATTTTATAATGTCTGAATCAAAAAATCAAGTACACAGTGCAGTATAAATATAGTCACACCTTTAAAATAAAAATAAATATTCTTTTAAAACTAGACCGGATAGTCTAGAGTCTACTGTATTTCTAACTTTGGGAGTCTATTTTCTCATGATAATTTACAAAATTAATTTTATGGGCAGTAACAGCACTGTGACTTATGCCCGTCCCGACTCTGTTTTCCCGTGTTCAATGTCTTCATTAAAGAAAAAAGATTTTGTTAGTTGATGTTTATAGCCTATTGGCTAGACCCTCACTATTTTTTCATACAGTCAGTGAAGTATACAGGCGGAGAGTTCAGAGGGTATGGACCTCTCCCAAATCCCTACATCTTTGTAAACTTAGCATGATTTGCGTTGTAATTATATATTTATTATCTAATTTCATATCCAGACCCTCTTTGAACTTCCCCCAAATACCTGAACACCATCAGGAATAAAACTAGATACATGCCTGAAAGAGCTTGTCTTGTACTGTAATTGGATCTCATTTTCTGGATTTTTGTAGATATTTTTCATAGATTCTTCAGTACTCTGATTTACTGCAATTTGCCTTCCTTCTGACAGTTTTCATTGGTTCTTTTAAACTTTATAGCAGCATCTTTGGCATTATTCACAGCCTCTACTAAGTGAAGGTTTTCCTTTGTTAAGAATCTGTTCAACGGATAATAGTGGAAACATACTAATTCAACCGAATAAAAATAGGGAAGAAATTAGAAATGCATTGAATTCATTCCATGCCTTCAATCTAAACTTGTGACATTGTTCGATCAAGAAATTTGGACAATTTCTTCGAACAGAAATTAGGCTAATTCTTTAAAATCACGAATTATACTTTTATAACCGTTTTCTCATACTTAGTCATTTCCTTATCGTGTAATAACATTATCACTTTAGTGTTAATAATATTCATAATTTTTAAGGTTTGTGTAATAAAGTTGGTTTACTAAAATTGTTAAAAATTAAAAAAGTATTGGGAGATAATTTTGCGAAGGGGTCCCGAGATTTCGACGGCCTTCACAGGGTTTAATTCGGCACTAAACATATGATAGTAAATAGAAGCAAAAAAAAAAAAAAATCTTGTGTAAGCTTAAGCCGGGCCCAACATATTTTTAATCATGAGGACAGGTTGAAGCTCGCACATTCTTGTGTGTCGTGAGAGTGGAATTGAAGGAAACAGGAAAGGAAACATGTAGGTACGATACGAAAACTTTCACAGTAAAGGATATAAAACAATCGTAAATGATGGTGATTTGAAGTGCAAGTCCAATGAATAGGACCTGCATTTGTAGCGTCACTAGATTAAAATGGCTGGATTTACTGTCTGCAGGCCTCAAATCTTAAATCAATGGCTGCATTCAACGGGCTGAGGGCTCAGCGAGCCTTCTGGGATGGGAAATCCTTCGGATGACAAGAAGCGTGTATGCTCAACGAACAGTTGAATATTGTAAAGCGCTCCATACTTCTTGGTATTGTCGATGTATGTTTACCAATAAAGTAACGTTTCTCCTTTAAAAGGTTTATTGCATTGTTTTAAAGTCATCTCGACACTAATGGGCATCATTTATTAACTATACGCCCAACAAAAGAATTATCTATATATTTAACAGATCCGTCTTCTGCTACTATTTGGGCTTTGAAAATTTTGGGCTCAAAAAATGGCGGTGGCTCACAGTGACATTCAAAGGTCAAATTCGGTGAGCGCTCAGCCCGTTGAATGCAGCCAATGTCTCTCTACTTTCTTTCGTTAAGGTGCGAGGCAGTTTTACAGACATACAAATAAAACGTAATGAAAAGAGTACCCCCATAATTTTTAGGAACTACTAAAATTCTATGTTTAAGAAACTAAAGACTCTTGAGCACAGTTCGGGATATTAAGAAATTAACTGGCAGTATTTCTTATTTTCAAGATTTTGTGGAACCATCCTCTACTGCAACGTACAAAATATTTGCATGCTTAAGACTTGATTGCATTTTAATATAGCAGAACTAAAATGTCACAACCGTCAAGGCAATCAATGTACTACCATAGACCTCACAATAGATAGACTTAGCACGCTTCTCCATTTCTGGCTGCGCTAAAACTGATGGATTTTTGTTCAGAGCACGCGATTTTGAATCCATCCGCTAGGTAACTCTGCCATAGACGTCATATTCTACTACGAGGTCTATGACAGAGCTACCTAGCGGATGGATTCAAAATCGCATGCTCTTAGCAAAAACCCATTAGTTTTAGCGCAGGCAGAAATGGGGAAGCGTGATAAGTCTATCTATTATGAGGTCTATAGTACTACATCTTCTGGATTAATGGCATGAGTAACAAATCAAGATAATTAGGTCTCTGGAAGCACTATTTTCATTACGTTTCCTATGACAAAGTTATGACCAACTTACGTATTTTATTTGTTTTAGCAAAGTCGGTGCAGTCTTCTGTCTCCTCCCCTCGCCTGCAGTCCATGCTGAAAGATGTTCTGTGCTCTCCTTTCAAATCCAAAGAGCCTGATAATTGGAATTTGAGCGAAACACATCCTCTGGTGGATCAACTGAAAAGCTTACGTAAGTTTGTTATGGATTATATCTGAAGTTTCTATGTTCAGAAGGTCCTGAATACTCTAGATGGTAGTACAGTATTTATTTTCTCAGTCAACGAGCTACTTTAGTTTCATTAATTGTCTCCTGCCATGTTGTTTCTTAGAATCTGATAGCACTGCTGCCACTAGTCAACAGTTTGTAAGATCCTTGCTATCTAAAATTCGAGTAAGAACTAAGAACCATACCTCTTTTTCAGATTTTTTTTTCTACTGAAAATTACTTTTCAACATTACTGATCAGTTGCAAGGTATACGTCGAGCAGTTCGAGGGGTTGTTGATCAACTCGATCATGTTTATTATGTGTCGATCAGCTCGAGTGTGTAATGACACCGTTTCTCTTAACACTTTTTGGATTGCTGGTAGTTGGTGGGTGTTTATAGAGCTGCCTGTGATAATTATTCGCAAGAAAAAATATATATATGACTTGTTGCTGCGATATTTATATACTCCCGGTCGGCGTTCGGATGTCTTCGGTCTGTGACGTCAAACGAATATACACGACTTTACATAACTGAACAGCTTAGTTTGATTTACATATACACGTATCACTGCGTTCTGGTAAATAGAATTTTACAATACAACGGTGCGCACTGAATATCTTAAAGCATTATAAAACACCAAAAGTGCACACAGGATGTCTCAAAATTAAGTATCCAAATTTAAATGAATTTAAATAATACAAATTTCAAGCTGTTTTCTGAATAATAATAAACCATTGTAACTGACCATTAATTAGCAAATTCAGAGGTCCGTTACAAAGGAATCCAGATCTATTGAAAAGAATAGAAGATGAACCACATGAGAACCATAGCAGTAAGGACGCTAACTCCACCTCCCCCTAAGAAGGGACTGTGCAAAGAAGGTTTATGGAGGGAAGATTGAAGAAAAGAGAGAAAGAAGAAGGCCAGGAATGTTGACGAATATGAGGAAGGAAATGACTTATCAGCAAATGAAACACGGGCTCAGAAGAGGAGGAATTCAAGACTGAGACTAACTGGTTAAACTTGTCTTAGAACAGAGCCATCGAAGGAGGAAGGCAGTGAAAACCATTGACATTGTATAATGTGAAAATTGATATAAAAAGTAATGGCTTAATTCATTTCGAACATTTTTGTCAGATTCTACAAATATATTCGATACAAAGATCAGTGTATTTTTTATTCGTTGCAATTCATATACACACCGGGGGACGAATTTTCAAAACATTTTATGGTTTCGTGATTGGACCAGACGGGTTAGAAATTCATTTCAGAAATTTAATCTGACTACTGTTTCCATTGTTACAGAAGTCAACTAAGGAAGTCAGTAGTGGAGCGAGCTAACCCATACAGACAATAAGGACGTGATTGCTTTTTCCTTGCACTTTTGTCTTCGATCTGATATATCCATGTTCTCGGAGAGACAGAGGTAGCAGAAAAGAAAACCAGTATTACTATCTGTAAGAGTAATATTGGTAGTACTAGATGTTGTGGCAGTAGTTGAAGTAGTAGTAGAAGTACTATATAATACAATAGTAGTAATGCGGGTAGTTTTACGAGTATCACTAGCAGTAGATGTAGCAATAATTAAATGTATGTAATCTTCACTAGTTGCATCTGCTTCTAATTTCAATATTAAGACATTATTCTTTTGTACTTCTGTATCCAAAATAATTGTATGTTTTGTTTTACATTCTACCTTCACTTTTTTCACTAAAAAAACTATTTTTGTAGTCCATGTGGAATTAGATTTCCACTATCCTTGAAATCAACGTTAAATTAAAAGTTTTGATTTGCCGTTGTATATATTGATGACACTTTACTGTTGCAATTTTAGCTCCTGAAGTTGTTGAGGATTTGATGTGTACTGCAGTGTGTTTGCGTTGGAAACGTGAAAGGAAGAAGCAGTGGTATCCAGAATGGAAGATTTTTCTAACACCAAACATCAGATGCGCAATATTGAAGCTAGACAAAGAGATAATTGCGTTTCTTAAAAAGAATTGCAAGGTAAATGCATTTCTTCATCTATATATAAGCTTATTAAACTTTAATTTAGAAGTTGTAATCATTTCCATGTTTTATAATTGCTAAGTTTTCATGATGCTGGATTGTATAATCCTACAAAAAAATAGCGTTAACAAAAGCTTTTTGATGATTTATAGTAACTTTATAATATTTGAGAGCACTAAATAAACAATTACATATATCCGGTGTAGTAAAAAGTAATCCATTATTTTTGCATGACATTGAAGGCTTGACTTACCATAGTTAGAATGATCCGATTAAAGTCACATATGCGCCGTTTTGTTCGATAACGTGTTGCCATTTGGAAGGTACTATCATGATGCCTCTCTCATAGAAGCCCTTGTCCCTATTGGCAACAAATTGAGACAGTGGATTTTCACAAGCCTCTCTTGAAGCGAATTTTGCATCAGCAAACGTGTTCGCCATGGACAGGAACAGATGATAATCACTCGGTGCCAGGTCCGGACTATAAGGTGGATGCATAAGGACCTCCCAACCAAGCTCCCGGAGCTTCTGGCGAGTCACTATCGATGTGTGTGGCCTGGCGCTGTCCTGGTGGAACACAATGCCTTTCCTATTGGCCAAAGCTGGGCGCTTCTGGGCGATTGCTGCCTTCAGACGGTCCAATTGTTGACAGTATAATTCCGAGTTAAGGGTTTGGCCGTAGGGGAGCAGCTCATAGTAGATAATTCCCTGCCAATCCCACCAAACACACAGCAAAACCTTCCTGGCCGTCAATCCTGGCTTGGGCACCGTTTGCGCCGGCGCACCGCGTTACGACCACGACCGTTTTTGCGTGACGTTGTCGTAAGTGATCC
Source organism: Lepisma saccharinum (assembly GCA_022664845.1). NCBI lineage: Eukaryota > Metazoa > Arthropoda > Insecta > Zygentoma > Lepismatidae > Lepisma > Lepisma saccharinum. Next base: position 6,235 of record JAGDQP010043503.1, on the reverse strand, counting down.
ACTTTTCATCATCAGTCACCAACCGCTTCAGAAATGGGTCGCTTTTGTTGCGATTCAGCAGCGATTCGCAGACGAAAATTCGGTCCATGAGGTTTTTTTGCGTTAACTCGTGTGGCACCCATACATCAAGTTTCTTTGTGTATCCAGCCTTATGCAAATGGTTCCACACGGTTTTTTGTGCAATGTTTAGCTCTTGGGCAATCGAAACAGTGCTTACATGACGGTCGGACGCGACAATGTCCATGATTTTATCGACATTTTCGACACTTGGCCTTCCAGTGCGTGGTACATCTTTGACGTCAAAATTACCGGAACGGAATCGACGAAACCAAAATTGTACGTGATTGGCTGTTACAGTATCAGGACCATAAACACTATTCACATTTGCAGCCGCCTGGCTTGCGTTTTCGCCTTTATCGAAGAAAAACTGTAAAATATAGCGTATTTTCTCTTTGCTAGTGTCCATTTTGACGCGCGCTCACACAACACTGAGTCAACTCATGACAACTATCTGAACAGTGTTTGTAGTACGTAATCTCATCGTTTGAACGCCATCTCGTTGAACCCGATCGGACTTATACAACGCGAGATACAGATCACTGAAGCCATCTATTGGCAAAATAATGGATTACTTTTTACTACACCAGATATATAGTTTATTTACAATCAGCATTGATATTTTCCATATGGGTGAATCTTGACTATTATATTTAAGAATGGAAAGACGTAAAATGAATCATGTTATGTGTCAAAATCTGGATACATTCATCACAAAATACTATTAAAATATAATTATTGTATCAACCTTAGTCAATGCTTTGATATGTCTTTTTTTTTAATTTATGAAGCTATGTTTATTGCTTTCCCTCTTGCAATTTGCTTCCGGATTTTTATGATGTTGTGCAGAAGCCATCTCCAATCATTCCACTAACTCTAAACGTTTTCTTAATGTCTTGGTGGAGAAGTGCTCATTTCCCTTAGCTCACTGCACTAAAATTTCTTCTAAGAAACTCACTCAATGAGAGTGTTGAAGACACCAGATTCCATTTATCTCAGACGGCAAGCTTTTATTTGACAGTCTTACATGTACTCCATCGAATAGCCTTAATTCACCTTCGCTTCTAGTAAATGAAGGATATTTTGTAGTGTGTTCATGTAAGCAATTTTGCAGGACGCTGAACGATGGCACCATGAAATCTTTGATTGCCGCAAAAAGGGCACATAACATGCATACACAATTTTTACTATATTTTCACGCAAACTTTGAATTCTGTGAGGTTAGTTTTCAAATCTGATTCTATGCGCTTTATACTGGTGTCAACGACATAAATATTCTTTCACAAACTTCTTGGTAATATTCAACCTAAATCTTTATTAGCTGGTTACCAAATATGAGTTTTTGCGCTATGTGCCCTTCTTCCGACAATGTCCTCATTTTGTTTCTTCGCATGCGAATATAAACGAAGCTCATAGTTCGAACTCTTTCTTTTTTTTAGTATGATACACTTTGTGGGGACATATACAATGTATAACCATAGACCTCATAATATATAGACTCATCACGCTTCCCCATTTCTGCTGCGCTGAAACTAATGGACTTTTGTTCAGAGCACGTGATTTTGAATCCATCCGCTAGGTAGCTCTGCCATAGATGTCATATTCTACTAGGAAGTCTATGGCGGAACTACCTAGCGGATAGATTCAAAATCGCGTGCTGTGAACAAAAGTCCATTAGTTTTAGCGCAGCCAGAAATGGGGAAGCGTGATGAGTCTATATATTATGAGGTCTATGGTATAACCGGTTAAAAGAAGAAAGTGCGCTCAGAATGGAATTTGTATGCAAAATACAAAAAATGATGACTCTTTGCTACGGCAAAATTAATAGAGATCCAATTGAAGCAGCGCATTGGGAAACAAATGCTCCACGCAAGAAATTTGTACAAAATGTGTTTGCAAAATCAATAAATTTGATAAATTGTATTCTAAAATCTCTCGGAATGTCTAGCTTTTCAGATTTTTTAACTTTAAAGAGCATGTGAAATCGGACAAAATATTTCTTTTGTAAGCTGCTTGCTCTTAGCTATATTTTGAAATATTAAGACATTTACTTGCAACCCTTTATATCTGCAACGTGTTGTGAGGATTACAATTTTGAACATAATTTTCTAAACTTTTATAACTAATAATGCAACTCGATATATCAGAAAATTTTCTAAAGATAGTTCGTGGAAGAAAATTTGAGACTCACAAGCTCTGCTTATTTTTAACTTGTCTTTTGTTTTTATAATTTTGTTACAGGCACTAACCCATGTTTATGTGCTGCATGACGATGCTACACCTGTAAATGTGGAACTGTTTCTGTCACTGTCTGAAGCAATAGATGTGTTATTGTGGAATCCTGATGTCTTGCCTAACAAAAACATCGTAAATATAATGAATGAATCAGTACAGACTTTCGATGACAGCGTGCAACAAATTTTGTAAGTTCAAAGAATTCTCTAATCTTATGCTTTGTATTATTTGATGTTTAACGTAATAAGGAAACAGTTATGCTAATAAAATACATCTTAGCTTAAAAAATACCAAGATCTCGATGTTATGTGTCTAGGGTGACCACACGTCCAGTTTTTTAACGAGGTTGTCCTATTTTCTTGTTGCATGTCCTGATGTCCCGGCAAACTGTTAAGGAGACGCGAAAATTCCGTTTTCTTTTACTACAAATACATCGACGATTCAGTTCATTATTTTGGCTCAAATATTGCCTGACAGTAAACAATTGCCTAAACGCAGTGTTCGAAGTGGGAAAGAAACAGAGATGGTATATTTTCCTAATATTTACCTAGACAAATCAGAAATTGATATAAGAACACGTATAGCATGTGTTCCAGTAACGGTATGCGTTTAGCTCTCAAAAACCAGAGCCGGTATGCTATACCGGTGCATACCGCCTCACTTCGACCACTACCTAAACGCACTCACGGCATCATGCTTTATGCTTTCTTTTGTTTATTTATTGCTTACCACCAGGTAGCAGGTAGAAACATTAGTAAATGGGACGTTAAGAATTACATGCTCTTAAAAATGTAGTCATTGTGTGTAAAAACACTGAGGCGGTGGTTGTGACCTTTAACATTGATTGTGTCAGGCAAAAAGACTGCTATTGAAATAATCTTTCAATTTTAAATTCTTTATAGATTAGCCAGAGGAATCGTTTTGTAGCAGAAACGAAAGAAGCAATTGTTGTGTTTAAGGGCAATGTAAAGCCAAGATGTACGAGAAGAGATGGCAGCACTATCTCCGTATATGTCTAATGTATTCTTATCGTTGCACGAAATTTCCTTGCTGCTCCTACAAATTCAAGCCTAGAGAGTTCAAACTTTCAGGGAAGAAAGTTTATAATCAATTCAAGAGTTCTATCCGTGCCGATTTTTCATTTTCTTTCTTGTTCATTGTTAAAATCGTGTCATTGTTGTTATGGATATAATAAAACAGCAATTTCAACAATGAAGAAGGATGAAAATAAAAAATCGGCACGGATAGAATTCTTGAATTGGTTATAAACTTTCTTCCCTGAAAGTTTGAACTCTCTAGGCTTGAATTTGTAGGAGCAGCATTGTAAATTCGTGCAACGATAAAAATACATTAGACATATACGGAGATGGTGCTGCCATCTCTTGTCGTACATCTTGGTTTTACATTGCCCTTAAGACTCATTTTCAGGATCTTAATTGTAAACAATTTCATAGTATGTCGTTAAATAATCCTAAAAACTGTTGCAAGATATTCTTTCATCAGGAAAACACATTTTAAAAAGCAGTGTTTTAGTTCTAAACTCAACGCTTCAGATAATGTAGATTCTTAAAATATTCACGTCGATAGTTATTACTTGATTAAACGTTTTCCTATCAGTTCTTGGTAGTTAAAACGTTGTTCTTAAGTTCGTAACTTACGTGTCCTGTTTTGTTCCGTTTTTATGGTTAAATTTATAGAATGTCTTGTTTCTTCCTGTTTCAAAAATCTGGTCACCCTAGTTTAACAGTAAATTAACACTTCGTAATCATAATATGATAATTCTTAATCGTTTATATAGATTTATCGGCTAAGCTTCTCCAAGTAAAACTCATGATTCTAGATTGGATAAAATAATGACTAATACATGTATCGGTATGTAACGTATGATAGATACAATGTGAAATGTATGTAATGGTCATTTGCTTTGCGATATTTCAGGATATAATGTGAATCCTGGCTTATATCGTTAACTCCTATAGCCTTTCGGTTGACCAAATGATTAACACACTTACTTTCCATGCACGAGGCCCTGAGTTCAAATACGATGGGCATGTATGGAAGGCAGAAGTTTGGAGCTCACTTTAACAAACACTCCATGTCGTGTCCTTAGAAAATCAGAAGCTCGTTTGAGAAATTAATTCGGACTTGATATACTATTCCATACATGTTTTTATTAGCGTAGTCAATTGTCTCGAACATAGCCCAAACTCTCCTCAACCCTTAGTTTTCTATTTACTCATCAGGCAAAAATCTTATCATTTTCTGTAAACTGCAAGAATATGAAATAATGCCAGCTGCAATTCTAACTTAAGGATAATATAAAGCAACGACCTTCCACAAAAGATGGCAGCACTACCTCCGTATATGTCTAATATATTCTTGTCGTTGCACGAAATTTCCTTGCTGCTCCTACAAATTCAATCCTAGAGAGTTCAAACTTTCAGGGAAGAAAGTTTATAACCAATTCAAGAGTATGATCAATGCCGATTTTTTATTTTCGTTTTCCTTCATTGTTGAAATAGCTTCATTGTTGTTGTGAATATTGAAACCTATAACAATGAGGCTCCTTCAACAATGAACAAAAAAGAAAATTAAAAATCGGCTTCGATCATGCTCTTGAATAGGTTATGAACTTTCTTCCCTGAAAGTTTGAAGTTTCTAGGCTTGAATTTGTAGGAGCAGCAAGGAAATTTCGTGTAACAGTGAAAACACATTAGACATATATGGAGGTAGTGCTGCCATCTTTTGTTGGAGATCGTTGCTTTAGATTATCCTTAAATCGTTCTCATGTAAGGCGTATTAAGTCACGATCTCTTAAGGGACACAATAACTAATTAGAAGGCTAAACTTTTATTCCCAATGAATGATGTGTTTTAGGAGGTTTAGAAGGATATTTATTTATTTATAAAATATCTGCAGATATAGCATAAAAAAACATTTTTCATTAGGTTACAGAAATAAATATAATAATGATAGAACAAACAAAAGTAGAAGAAACAAACACAGTATTTTAAGATAACTCCCTTTCACGTTGTACTGTCACCAACCCCACATTTTTAAAGGCAAAGTAGAAAGAATTTAATCTGTTCTCATTTGTTCCTTTTCAATTTTTCATAAATATTCCAATCCGAAGCTACTTCGATTTTCCCTATTGATTCGTTAATTGTAAGCCGCTATTTGTATTTATTTATTTTACATACTGGTAGCTAACGTCATTTTCCAATCATCTCCGGTCATAGACAGAGTTCACCTAACGCTCCTCGAAAACTGAGCAGATGTTATAAAATTCAGTAGAAAAAGAAAATGGATAAATCGCCACAGCAGTTCAAGCGATCTGGTGATGTACTTGAAAGTCCAGTACATGTACCGAGCTGCTGTAACTCAGTGGTAGAGCATTGGCGTAGCATTCGGAAGGTGGGTTCGATTCCAGTGGCCGACCATCCTGAATGAGGTTTTTCCTTAGTCACACCAGGCAAATGCCGGGATGGCACCTCCAACATAGGCCCTGGCCGACACTTTCCAAATCCTTTCCCCTCCCACATTACGGCCTCAGCCTTACATGCCTAAAGGCATAAATAAAAATTCAGATTCCAGTAAAAGCACTCCAGTGATTCTGCCAGACCCGTTTGTGAGGGTACGGCCACTGCAAGTAGAAACATGGACGTAAGAATATAATAGGACTAGTAACAAGCCAAAATTTATGGGCCGGAAGTGCGCCTTGCCGCCATGTTGAATTAACCAAAACATTGCAACTGGATATAAGAAGTAATGTTAATTGAGCCACTTTTAATTACAAATTTTAAATTTATGTGAAATAAGTTAAGGTATGTGAAAGGTTGCGTCTGATGAAGCCGACCAAGAGGTACGGTGAGGATAAACAGGTAAGCAATATTTAAGTTTCTTCTTCAATAATAATAGTGAAATAATATCAAGTTTCAAGATT
>JAGDQP010043502.1:0-16200 GCA_022664845.1 Lepisma saccharinum | reverse complement strand
TGATTACACACTTCAATTTGAAATACCGGTAGAAATAATTAGAGAAATCATGTAGTTCATGTAGTTCATTCAATTACTAATAGAGGGCATGATTATCATTAGTAAATTAGATGTTTTCTAACTTCTTGAAAAACTATCTCATTTGACATTTATTTATAACAGTTGGGGTTTACGGAACGGAAATTGAGTTACATTATTTAAAGAAATATGGTAATTTATTTTTAATACAATTGAACCTCACCTACGTCGTAAATAATTATGTCCTCATTAAATTAATCAAGTATTTAATTTGTTAGCAAAGCCTAGAATTAAAAATTCCCCTTGGGTTACAAAATAATTCCCTTGCGGGGGGAAAATAAGGGAACTTAACAACTTGCTGGGATTTTTGAACAATTTCTTCGACGCAAAATTTAATTTTATTGTATATTACCCTTGTTTGGCTATATATCAGGACAATATTTTTCACACAAATACGTTACGCAATTCTGCTTATCACTGCAAGTCAGTGAATTTATACGACGCTTCAATATATTTATTTTTGAGAGAAGAAATGGGCATGCGACAATCTTTATGTCCATAGCTGTACAACGTGATTTTAGATTACATGAAATAATAGCACAGGAGGTAATTATCTTGAAAAGACAGATTATTTTAGCAACACTCTCATTTATTTGTCCCTATAAGTCAAGTAATGGAAACAAGTTGGCAGAATTGTAATTCTGTTTAACAAATTCTTACTATTGTTCTGTAATTAAAAAAAAAAAAATACCCCTTACTTCCGAGTAATTTCACTTTGAAGAAATGTAGTGCCACCTATGATTTGTTTTTATATCATCTCAGTCCAGGATTGCGGGTTGATAAAACAATAGTAATGTACTGTACACATACAAAACAGATGAATATTTTTGTTGAGTTCTAAGAAAAGGCACTAGTTTTTGTATTCTTTGCAGGGTTACTCTGATCATTTTTACTGTATTCCATTGCAATTAACTTAACACAAGAAGTACAAATTGAAGAGAAAATAATCCGAAACTAATCAAATTTATGAGGTAACATTCCAGTCTTTATTTAGTGATGTGTTAGACAGTTTTTTTTCTGTTTATGATCTGCAGAATTCTCAGTTCAAATCCCTGTTGAAATATGAATCTTGTTAGAATTGCTAGTTGATATGGACTTAGAATTTGAATTTTATGTATGGTTTTAATGCATCTAAGTCTGAGGCCAGGATAGTGGTGGATAAACTATTCGGGAAGGTGTCGGCCAGGGCCTATGTTGAAGATGCCATTCCGACATTTGCCTGGTGTTAATGCGGAAAAACCCTGGATAAACCTCAGTCAGGACGGCATGGGCGGACCCTGGGGGGCAATTACTTTAGAATGTAAGATTTAAAGTCATTCCGAAGTGACTGGGGACCAATAACACCCATGCCTCATAAATCCGCCTATGCACACGGTCGTCCGCTGGAGTCGAACCCATGACATCTCGAATGCTACTCCAACGCTCTACCACTGAACTACAGTGGCTCGGTTTATGATCTTAGAGTTATATGCCTGAAACTTTATACAGGGAGAGGATATAGTCTGTCCCCACCCTTGTATCTAGGGAACGAATGAAAATATGAGAAAATATTAATACAGGTATTCCATTACTTTGAGAAACTATTTTTATGTCTAAAAATGTCCACCTCTGCTTTTTATAGGGGAAAGTGGGGCAACTCAAACGTTGTAAATTGCAAGGGTTGTCACGTAATATATTGTTTGAAAAATCTTGATGAAGAAAAATTGTGCACTAACTTTGGGATTGGTTGATATGATTTTGAATCTATTCAAAATGGCGTGACAAAGTTCGAAAACGATAATTTTATGAATAATTTTCCTCATGCTGTAGAAGTTGAAGAAGACAGAACAAGGTACCCAAACACTTCTCTAGCAAAATTATTGTATGTACTATCGTCCCTTTAAACCTTAGGCCCCACAACTTCCTAGGGTTCTTATGAGAAACATTATGTTACCCCTTGCACAAAGTCTTTCTCAGCTTTGGTACTTCCAGAACGAACGGCAAACGAGAAAATGCCGAAACGTCCAGTACTTTGAGAAGGTGTTTTACCCAACCACATCTACCGCTCACTGTCGACTCGAAAAACCTGAGAAAAAAAGTCATTTTCGAACTTTGACCTCTCGCCATTTTGAACAGGAGCAACATATCGATTCTGGAGTTGGTCCAAAATTTTCTTTCATCAAATTCTTTAAACCATATAATAGCCAACCCACCTTGAAATTAAAAAAAAAAATTACCCCCACCTACCCTTGCACACATCCCATGATCCCCTTAGGGATCGCGACCACAGATTGAGAAACCTTGCCTTAGGCAAATATTGAACAAGTTGAACAATTTCAACAATAAACGGAAAAACAGTAGCTCCCTAGAAATTCGTGACAATTGAGGTAATGGCCCGTTTTATGATTATTAGTTTCAAAACAAGAAAGGTAGGTGCCTGTTGGCAACTATTTTTCAAACGGGAAACCCTGTTCTACGACATCCCCCATAATGTTAATCAATTTCCTGCTTTTAAAGATTTTCAGTGTCAATTATCTATTCTAAAACTTTTATATTTTCTCCTCCTCCTCCTTCTTCTTCTGCTAATAGAGCTAAGATCGGGTTACTGTTGCTGACCCACTCTAAAACTAGACCCGTTTCACCTCTGTTTGCTACTACGTCATGATCATCATCAACAACTTCATTTATCAAAATTAATAATTATAATAATAACAGAAAAATAATAATATCTCAACCTTTTCGTTTGAAATTTAAAAAAAGTAATTGAAAACAATGCATTTTTTCAATTTCTAAATTAATAAGTTCTTCGTTTTTAATTATTGTTTTTCATCTAATGAAACATCCCCTTAAAATGAAATAAAACTTATTTATTTATGTTTATTGTGCGGAAATAAGCTAGTTGACAAAATTCCTCTTTCCGTCGCCAGGTAGCAGCATATGTTAAAAAAAACACCAAAGTTCCCTATTGTTCGTTTTGTGAACTAGCTGAATAATTGATGAAAAAACACACTTATAGACAAAACGGAGAAAACTAATACCTTATATAATATATAATTTTCTTAAAATTATTTTTTTATCTCTTTGTTTTCCAGTTGTATTTATCCTATTAGAAGTATTTACCGTACTCTTGTATTGTTTTGATAAAATAGAAATGCGAAGCAAATTAAAAATATCTGTAAATGGGGAAACAGGAAGCAGACATATTTTTAAAAAAATGTCCTAAATTTTCTTCTTAAATTAATTTACAGTTAATTGAAGCACCAGCTACTGTGTAAGCCTCCATGCAGCGGAGTAATGACGTCTCTTGCGAGCATTCTTTCTAGAAGAAGGGAGGAAAAGGTAGCAACCATGGCCTCTATTAGATGTATCATCCCAACTTTCGCCTAGTGGAACTGGAGGTAAACTTCTCGCAGTATGAATGGTTTGAGCGGGACTTGAACTCTCGCCCCTTCCTCAGTTCTTATCCAAAGTCAGTGATTATAATCAATGACTCAGGAGAGACTCGGTACGTTGTTGCCAGTTCGCTTTGCGCTGGTATTATCAGTCATTGTAACTGCAAAGTACGAGAGTAATTTAAAAGTTGTTTCAGTTTAGGATTTTGAAGGGTAAAAATATGTCATTCAAATTGCGTGATGATCAGCCAAATTTTAGTCATAGCCAGAATTTCGCACAAATACCATTCCGTTGGGTAGGATACTAAGAACTCTCGGACACACCGGTTTCTATTTCCGACATATTGTTCAATTTCCTAACCCTGAGGAAATGCTCCTCTATACATAGGAAAATTGGATAATCCGAGGGCACAAAGTCCAGGAAATATGGCAGATGGAATACTAAGTTTACTCCTTGTAATATTTAATGTTTTGGACGCATGGCTTGGTACGTTGTTAATTTGGAACGAAGTTACACGTTCGCTTCTTACGATTAGAGACTGATATTATTGGCAGAAGAGAAGCTGTCGTGGATACGCACAGGGTTGACCGCTAACAGTCTGACCTTCAGTTCTTAATATACATGGCCATCCATAAGCAGAGTCTTAGTTGTTCATCGCTTAGAAAGCACGTCACACCTCCAATTTAACCTTGAATGAAGGCACGAACTTATGGATCACCCTGGCACTGGGCACATATTATTATAAGAATATATTATTTGATATTGCCATGTAAAGTAGGTTGAATACATGCGTTTTAAACAATTGAATCAGGAAAGAGCGCTGAATTCTTATAGGCGGATTGAAAATTTTAAAATGGATTATGAAAAGGTTCTATAAACATTTGAATATAAGTTAAACTTGAATACCAATTCACCAGCAATTCGAACTTTGCTCTCCTTCAATTGAGACTAAAGGTCTCCGAAGTGTCTTTTGGCACCGAAATGTCTGCTAAATACGAGTATAAAGAGGGACAATAAACGTTTTCCTAGCAACGACCAATACAAGCACGAGTACAAAAAATCCTAATGTAGGTACTCGCCCCCGTTCATACTAAATATTTATGCGAAGCAAAAGGACCCAAAATACTCTTTCTCAGAACTAACTTATTTACATCACCTATCATAAAAGATATTTGTAGACAATGCTATTTAGTTCCATAAAACTATGAATATATATTGTTCTTATCTGCAAAAAAAATCAAAATCAACAAGCATACAACAAAGGGAAGAAAATCAAACACAATACTCTGTATGTTTGCACATAGGAGATCACAAAACTATACATACAATATGTTTTCTCGTATATAGCATTTCTTGTATATGGCCTGAAGGTTTAAATTTTGCGTGATAACCTTATCGACTAAAGCTGTGAGGCTATTGGTAAGGCTAACAACACACACATATTACCCGTAGACATCATACATGCACGCACATGGTACTCCATTAGGAAGGAGAGTACATTTAGAGCTGCACGCATGTATATACTGAGTTCGTTCGTGTGTTTTGTTGGTGTGTGTGTGTCTGTATTATCCCCGTTGTAATTTCGAAATCTGGATAATAAATCTTGATTACATTTCACGATGACGTCGGCACGACGTCACACAGGAGGAAATTGTGGTATGAGAATTCCTTCTTTGACCAAGCGGTAGTATGAGATCAAGTCGGGGAGGTAGAAATGTTTAGTGCAACACAAGAGGCGCCATTTATAATATTCGATTTCAGAATGGTTATATAAAACACCTCAAATGTAGGGCGGAAAACAGTATTTTTCTTGAAATCAATTACGACCTTTCTCCTTTTGTATAATAGAGATCAATAACACATTTTGGTTTGGTTATTTACACGTGATCACTACACAACTAAGGGATATAATCATCATGCTTAGTGATAGGTAGAGGCAGGTCCTTTTTACACGATTAATTTTCATCATTAGAATGCGCCTTATGGCTTCTATATAACAGACTTCAGGAATCAAAGGATATTTTTATTTCGATTCCCATGGTCGTTTCTAGGCTCCAGCAGCAATTGCTGTGAGACGTTATACAACCGTTCTGTCCGTCTGTCAACAACTTCAACTCAGGAACTACTAGAGCTAGAAAGGTGTCGTTGGAAAGGTCTCGGCGAGACGAGTTCAAACACGTATATTATACATATTGAAGGGGTGAGGCCGAATATAGGGGAGCAATTTGTTCCTTAGGAAGTACTATTCTTAGGAAGGTGGTTGAGGTTCCGTAGAAAATGTCTCGGTGAGAGAAGTTCAAACGCGTATTATTCATCGAGATCGCAGAGGCGGGTCCGGACACACGAAGGGGGGGGGGGATTTGTAACTTAGGAAATACTACGGCTAGGAAGGTGGTGGAGATGTCGCTGGAAAGGCCTCGGCGAGACGAGATGAAGCTCTTATAGATTGCCAGATCGTAAGGCAGAATTCCGAGATATGTTGAAGGGATTTTCAACTCGGGAACTACTAGGTCTAGGAAAGGTGACTGAGGTATCGTTAGAAAGATTCAACCAAATATTGGTTATCCAAATATAGGGTTGCTATATATCAGAAATGAAAATCCGGGGCGCCGCTCATTTACGAACATCTTTGAAATGTGCAAAAAGAAATGTGAAAACAGTTTAATTATCTTCATTGCGTTAAAAATGACGTCATTTTTGTGAACACTGAGCACGTAAGTAATTAATCACATCGACGGCTACTCCACTATTATATTCAGAAATTGCAAAAATGTTAGATCTGGTCAAAGGAGCAAAAATACATGGCGGTTATTGCGTAAAAGGAAGGAAGAGTAAAAAATATATATATATGTATATTATCTCTTCAATAATAATACAACATTTTCCCACCTAATAAGTTTCTATCTTCTCGAATGTTTTGAACATTTCCAATTGGTATGTATATGGTTTTACTATAAAAAATATACTTTTCTTCTTACCATTGATATGGTCAGCGACAAATTACAAAAAATAAAAAATCAAAAAAATCGTGTAGTTGTTAAAATAAATCTGAAGCAAGAGGCAGAAGGAAACAAAGAGTGATACCGACAACAATAATAGCTAAGCAGTAAAACCTTTTGTCCCTGGCACAATGTAAATGTATGTATCCGTAGAATCGTGTACTCAAGGTTTTATTTTTTACTTTCTTGATCTGCCCTACTCATAAATTCAAAAGACTATAATAGTATGAAAAGATAGCAAATAATATTTTTTTTAGTACTTTAATGTTCGTTGAAAACCGGGAAATTTATGCATCCCGAAATTATTTCTGGGACACCGAGATCTTGATTCCGGTACGGTCTTGCAATTTTTCCGTACGAATAGCAACCCTATCCAAATAGGGAGGTCCCTGTTGAAGCCTGGCGTATTCGCACATTTATTTTATATTTTCACAGTCATAACTTTTAAATAGAAGTACCGATTTTTAATGAACCCTTTTGCGACTTTAGGGGACGTTCCGTTCTGTGGAGATCTCGTTCTAGTATCATTACGAGATATATTATAGAAAAAGGGAAATAATGGAAGAAAATAATAATTTAAAAATAATTAAGACATATTTTTCTTAAACAATTTGTACTATAAGGAAAAAAAATAATTTTGTTTATGCATAAAAAGAAAAGCATGAGGCGTGCTGTCATATACAGTCACTTTATAAATTCTTGAATTGGCGCATCTCATGCTTTTCTTTTTAGTCATGCATAAACAAAAATTATATTTTAGTTTTTAGTACGAATTGTTTAAGAAAATTATGTCTTTAAAATAAATGTGTTTTTATTTTTATTTTTTTGAGTTATTTCGGTGTTCGGATACTTTTTCTCAAGCTAATGTTTTGTGACCTAAATCCTAAAGTGTTATACAACCAGTCAAAACCCAATATCCTTGCAGGATAATATATATTTTAGGATAATGAAGTCGATTTCAGAAAAATAATTAAAATATGCTTTTAAAATATATAAACATATAGAACTATATAAAAGTAACAATATTGTATTGTCATCCGACTTACATCGCTGTGCAAATTTTCATCATTGTATGACGTCGGAAAATGAGCTAAATTAACGTTGCAAGATTTGTTGACACCACGAATCATTGCGAACTAAAGAAAAGAATGTAAAAAAAATGATTAAAATCTTCTTAAATATATTCTTTTCTTAAACAATTCATTCTAAAAAGTAAATAATATTTTTGTTTATGCATAACTAAAAAGAAAACTTGGAGGGGGGGCTATCTCCTATACGTTCATTCTAGAAATCTTGAATTGGCGCGTCCCACCCTTTTCTTTTTAGCGATGCATTAACAAAATTATTTTTCACTTTTTAGTGCGAATTGTTTAAGAAGAGGATGCCCTAAAAAGTTCTTTTATTATTTTTTCGAGCTATTTCAGTGTTTGAAAACTTTTTCTCAACCTAATGTTTTATCACCCAAATCCTAAAGTGTTCTGCAACCAGTCAAAACATAACATCATTGCAGGCTAGTATTTATTTTAGAATAAAGAAGTCCATATTAAAAGGAAAAATTAAAATATGCTTTTAAAACATAAAAAATATATAGATGTATACGAAAGTAAGAATGGAATATTGTATTATCACCCTACTTACGTCTCTATGCAAAAATTCATAATTGTATGACATCGGGACATGAGTTAAATTAACGTTGCAAGACGGTGACCAATCACGTCACCGAGTCAATGGAACAAGTTTTGACCTGGTGTCCGGGTCAGGACGATTTCAGCTCTGTCTCCAACGTTTTCATTTGTTATGTACTTTATTAAATCAATACGTTTCAGACCTTATTTTAAGGTTTAAGTTCCTTTTCTGGTTGTTCACTAAAGGTATGATCCCAATGTACAACTTGTATTTATTTATTACAACAGGTTGGATACCTAGTTGTGGTGTTCAACATACATGTCATATTCTATACACACGCATATTTATATATTTGGAGATTCATAGTGATAAATTCTGTCAAAACAATTCATTCCCTTATATACGAATGAAATTGACTTATTTTTATATTAAATATATCTATATCAGGACATGTTTTAAGAATACAATTATATAAAGAGCACATTCTCCTAATAGGCAATATATCTAATACATTCGTTCTTTGGGCCGGGAGATGGAAAACTGCACCACGAGGTCGAGTCATTCTTACGGGACGTGCAAACGGTATTTCTGACAATAAGTTTTGCGAGTTAATATTGCTATGTAGTAGTCTGTGTAGGAAAGATAATAGAAAATTAACTCTTCTGTTTTCCAGAGATTGTAATGTGTATTTATTTACTAGGTCCAAGTACTTTCGAACTTAGAATATATTCCTATTTCTTCGTAAGTCAGAAAACGAACAAATTTAGACCGTATAATTTCTATTTCCCAAGTGTTCTTCTTTGTATTAGGATGCCATACTACTGCAGCATGTACTAACTTTGACCGAACATAATCTGTATATAAAATGTTTCAAACATTAATATTTAAAAAAATCGCTTCCTAATCTCATTACAAACCCGAGGTTCCTGTGAGCTTCACTAATAATACGCTTAATGTGCATATCAAACGAAAGGTTTTCCATTTGGTAGGGAATTCACCGGTATCTGTGATTTGTTGAAAATTACTTGTAGCGGATATTTCAGTATTTGAATACAGCCTTTGATAACATAGGGTGGTACTTTGTCAGGACCAAAAGATGGCCTAGGTTTCAGTTTCTTTATAGCTTTTTCAACGTTCCTCAGTTCGACGTGTTCCAGGGATAATTGGTCTAAGATTTCGGAACTACTGTGTTGCGCTTGAGTATCAAGATTATATTTCGACACATTGTGTGTCACTTGAAAGATTTTCATGAATGCATTCGCAATAGCTGTTTCATCACATAAGGACTGCCCCTCGTAATTTTTAAATTATAAAAATTCAACAAGTTGTATAATTCATGACAGACTGTTGAGCTGAGAAAATCGAAATCAGCTCCTGTTACTACTGAAATATTATAGTCGCCTATTAGGAGAATACTACTTTCTGGTGGTAATACACTATATACATAACCAAAATAATCTTGATACACTGATAAAGGAGAAGCAAGTAAGATATCACACACAAGCATAAAAGCAACATTATTTACAAAAACTTTGGGTAGGACACAATCTATACTAGGAATATCAGGGGAGGAAATTCTCTGCACTTGAAATTTTTTATTTACAGCCAACAACAGAACCCCACCACCAGATTTTTTTACCAGAAGCAGATAGATTTCTATCAGTTCTTACCACAACATACCTTGAATGAAAAAGTTCACAGTCAAAATGACTGTCAGTGAACCAAGTCTCAAATAATGCAAATGCATGATAGTTGTTGTTTAAAATGTTTTCGTAAAATGTAATTTGGTACGAAGGCCACGTGTATTCTGTATGTACACGCTAAAGTATGTTTGCCTTCCAGATGATGCACTTTCAGTTGGGTTTAAAGAATCACTTCCCCCCACCACTTTACAATCACCACCCCTTCTTACCTGATATGTCTGATGAAAACTAGGGACGATAGGATCGGTCAAAATGGCCACAATTGCTACAGCTCAAGCATTTCTTTAAATGATCACAAAGGTTATACATGTTGCATGGTAGAAATCAAATGGTTCGACTAGAAGCGAAAATATGCTACAAATTAAACCTATGTGTGGTTTCTTCGACATTCTCCCTGTGGACAGACAAGATCGATCACAGTCACGAATCCCGGATAGTACTAGAGATGCACACATGTTTGAACTCTTCTGCTAGCCAACCTGTCTGGGATTTTCTAAGGTTTTCCCCCAGGCAAATGTCAGTATGATACTTGGACAAAGGACCTGCTCAGTACATTCCACTTCTTTGCGCCCGGAAAAATGCTCGCCGAGAAACGTCATTTGTTAACGTCTAGCAAGCATAGACAATACTTTCTGACTGGTCCGTAAATGTATTTTTGTTTTCAAGTTTCATCCTTGAAAACTATAGCAAGTCATTCTTTACAGATGTATTTGATAATAATTCTTAATTTTTCTTACATGCAGTGATTTTGGGTGTAGATCTAATTCTTTTACATTATAAAAAGACTCCTATTGTAAAGTTTTTTTATGTTTATTTTCTTGGGTATAAATAAACATTTCTGCTTGTTTGTCCATATGTTGTCATTCCTGTAAAGTCTTCTTCCGTGGTTCGACGTGATTTAACTTTCTTTTGTAAACAGTATTATTTTTATCGTCACGCATCTGTTGTTCCAAGTATAATTTTAAATATTCTAAACATTTCAACGATAATAATAAATGCTGTTGACTCTACAGATATTATTTAGTTTTGATCATCACAACATTTTAATTACTCTCACAATAAAGAAGAATTTAATGTATAAAGCATTTATATGACACAATTAATTATACTAATTCATATGAATTTCGAAACAAATATGAACTATAGAATTTTTCTTTATTTAGTTGTTAAAGACTTACTCTAAATGTAAAGCGTGTAGAAATGAATGAAGCAACAGCATAAAATAGTATTATACTGACATCTAATTTCTTAAAATGAAATTTAAATCTCGAAACTATTTTGAGTATCCGTGAACGTGAAGATGTCTCTAGGTAGGTAAAGAAAAGATTGTTTATTATATATTTAATTTCTTATTTTTTTATTATTAAGTTTATATATATCCTTTCTTTTCTTCTTGTATATGCTCGCTTAGTGAATCGTTCCGATAGCAGAGCAAATTTCAATCAAACTCGTTTGCAAGGTTGCTACGTCAAGAGTACAAGCTTCTCATGGGAAGGTTGCAACTTCAATAAGCTTGAATCAAGCTTACTAGTTCGTCACAACAAGCGTGAAACAAGCTTGAAATTACAAGCTTAAAATAAGCTGTATAGGTTGCAGTTTCTAACCTATTCTGATTTTCTAATAGAGTCCTAAAACCCCATAGCTGAAGTCAGTGCTATCGAACTCTCGTGAAGTTGGCTAGACTATCTGAATTACCAAGATTAAGATCTTTCGAATTGTTAGGTATCGCTTAATCAAAATCCCGTACAGGAGATCAAGTTAGATGGTAATACGTTATTGATTCTTTTATAAGTTACTCTCTACCGATGATTCCGGCATCGACCCCTTGTTCCCTTCCGGTGAGATTTTCAGGCTAACATTTTTTCATTCATTATTAGCCGTGGTGAGACAACTGCTAATAATACCCATTGGATTTGAATTTGACTTGAATTTTTAAGGTTTTTAGACAACTTTGACCCCGGCCGGATGGATGGATGATGGGATGATTGGTGGAATACAGAAAGTGGGAGGAAACGGGAGAATCCCTGGGAAAACCCACATGGCACGAGCATGGTTTGAACCGACGAACCCAAGCGCTCTAACCGAAGACCCTAATACTCATTGAAAGGGTGGCTACACTTACATATTCTATTCTACTTCGTTCTGTTTCTGAAGTATTAAACTTATTCATTTTTCATTAGTACACAAAATAACATATTGAAAGTGACTAATAATTTTTCTCTCGTATATTTGATGCTAAAAATATCAAAAACTGAAAATTTACAAAACAAAGAACTTATGCAGACAAGAAAGTGGATAACTTCTTTATTTTCTGAATTTTCAGTGACTTTTTTTTTTTTGTGAGGAAATGAAATAATCGTGAGAAATAGCAATGGTGAAAAGGGTGTTCACTAACATGAAGAAACTTTTTTATGGAACAAAAAAATTAAAGAAAGAATTGATAAAATATTTTTTTTTTTGTATGGATCATTGTGTTGTATTGAGTATTGTACGAGGGAATGAAGGCAGAAAATTACAAGCGTTTAAAATGTGGATATAGAGAAGAAAAACACAAAATAGATAGGAAGTGCTGAAGAGAATAGGAGGGACAAGAATAATACTGGAGACAAAAAAACTAGTGGCTGCGTAGAGATTGTATACGGAGGAATACAATAAACGTATCGTTAAGGGGAAAAAAGAATAAGCAAACCCAACTCCTTGACAGTACTAAGGAAGTGAAATCGTACATTAAGACAAAAAGGAAGGCATTAGATTGGATGAATGGACAAGGCTTAGCTTACCTTGAAGAACCTGCCGCTATCGGCTCAACATTAATATTAATGATTGTACACGCAAAAATATCACTCCTAGATCTGGGTGTGTAAGATAAACGCACTAGTATCTCCATTAAAAGAAATGCATAAAATGAAGTTTAATTATATCATAGTACGTTATAACGCGAGTGTAAAACGCGTTCTCTTGCATCTATGATATAACGGTGATCTGCTGTATAATTTATAATATTCATATCATGGGACTTTTATTATTCGCCACTTGTTAAATGAATAAAACCCTCTAGCGGACCGTCCTTTCGTAAGTTCCATTTCCCCCTTTCTTTTCATGAAGCCCTTCGTGGGATCTAGATTTCGTAAGTATCTTACAGCATCATTGTTATCATCATCATTGATTTTTACGGTAGCTATCTTATTTATATCTTCGGCAGTATAACAGTATTTATACACTGATAAAGTGAATTTCAGTGTGTCATTCAAGTTATCACCTCCATGCTCACCTATATACCCACATAACGTAATGAAATGAAGCCCTGAGTACTATTAATATTTACAAGGTATATATTTTCTTTTTCTTCGTAGTATATTTCACGTTCATCAAGACCGTTCATGCAACTAATAAGTAATGGGGGACAGAGACCAGCCGTTATTATTAAATCTCGGTGAACAGTTTTAAGGTAATCGGTTCCTTCTGGTACGACCAAGAGTCTCATTGAAAAGCTTTAAAAACTTTGGGCGTCGGCTTTCTTAATTACGCGTAGCAGAAGTCACTTGTCTTCTTCTCGCGGAAGACTTCCCTCTGTACCCCTCAAACACCCCCTGTTCTGTTTTCCACCCTACGTCAGAGGAAATGACAAGGCTAGTGAAGGGGGGCAGCACTAACAACATTCATATCAGCGCTAATTTATTGGGCTTCAGCAGTTTAATAAATCATGGGAGCGCTTCGAAAAACCTGTAACCAACACGTTCGTTCGTTCTTCATACGTTGTTTCTTTTTGGTACTTGAAAACCAGGGTTGACAGAACGAGTGAAATTTACTTCAAAAGTATGAAACTATAAAGTTGATGGTCTGTTTCTAATCTATGCTATTTTCTTGCATTCTATTGAAAGTATTTTTTTAAATCAAGCACCGTCGCCCGTTTTTCATTTTTAAAAGTTATAAAATGACGAAAGACATGTACACTCAGATTCATAGAGAATTGCCTATGAGTACAGATTGTGAGTTCAACAATTTATACACAATGTCATTGAAGATTCAACATTTGATATCTACTTAAATTTAACATTCCATGTATTGTTCTTGCAGCGTAGTTCGATGTTTTCAAATTGTGGAACCTTGTAACGAAAAGAAAGGATCCACCGATCATTTTCTCTGAAGCAATATGTACTAATGTGAAAAGTAGTAGGAATCCTGTGAGACGAAGTAGTAAGGAATCAGGGGCGGCGCTAGGAGTGGGCAAGAATGAACACCCCTCCCAAACCTAAAATTTCCACGTCCTCCTTCCTGACCACTGGATTAAAATACCTTTTCTGTTTATGTTTTCCGAACTTCTACAAACTATTAACCACGTATAATTATTGACTTTGCAAACTACGTAGTCGTGTTACTGAAGCTTGGAATAAGCTGGCATTCCTGAGTAAAATAAAGATAGGAGTTGAAGGAATAAAAGAGGTAACCTTCAGGTGACATAGAACAAAAGATCTCGGTATGATGTTACCTCTATTACTGTGCTTCAGTGACTGTGTGCCTTCAGACTGCATCATTATAACTATGAATTTCCCAAAAGATTACTGTCTATTTAGCCAAAATACCTGTTAAGTTACAACGAGGCATTAACATGTGGCAACAATTCTGGATTTGAGGCAATGGTCGTTTGCAATTACAAGATTTCGAAATGCCTTACCTAAATAATTTCACAAAATCAGCTCACTTCAGCTCACCAGAATGACAACCACCAATAATTAAAGTTTGGAGGCAGTTGATGAGGAAACACTCTAGATGAGACATTTTTCACTATTATTTTTTTAATTTTTGCCTTTTCTATTACAAACAAAGATCGGAATCTTGGTTTCCTTGTCTACTGACCAGCCTCTAACGTATAAAAATCCAAAGTACGAAGTGATTAATCATGACGTTTAATCTCGAACTACTAGTTTCCCAGCGATAGACAGTGACGTTTCGCCCTGTTTTCCGTTGTCTTGCTTCCCTCCATCTCTTCTTTTGTTTCACTATCTCTAACTTCTTCATTCCGTCTTCTCCTGAATTGTCAATCCTTTCTACATTTTCCCTCAAACTCATTCTTTTGTATTTTTTTCTCCTCTTCGTTACTTTTCATTCTTTCCTTTTGTATCTAATGAGAGTAGCTAGCTGCATTCTTAGATTCTAAGCAATTTGTCACTCTACCGCTAGAGGGCAGGTCATTCAAAATGGAATCTTGGGGAATGTCTTTCACTTGCTTCGACATTACTATCAAGCATTTACAGTCAATGTATTTCGTAATTAATGGGTATATAAGCTGTTACTAAACACTTTTAATTTATTTCAAATTAATCATACTGGTTTAAATATATTTCACTATCTTGTGAAGAACGTATAACTGAGTTAACTTAAAGACACTTTTCAGAATCATGTGTGACAAAATTATGCATTAAGAAACGCTACAACTAGGGTCACTTTCACCTGCGTTATAAGGAATATTCCCACAAATATCCGAATTATCTACAATAATACTTTAATAAAATCAACCCCCCAATCAACAATGCCATTAGAATCAGGAATGATCGAGGCCCACTTCCTATGGCCCGACTCTTCACCACAGACCCATCTTTGGTGAGCTATCTGCTGACAAATGGCATTACCATTGGATTCAGTGGAGGAACCCAAGACATCAGCCAGACAAATTCCCTACCGAAATTGCCAGTCATATCACAAAGAATTACAATGCTAAAAAGGCCTTATTCCTACAAATGCGGGGAAAGCCATCCCAGCCATGAATGTTCCAAACAACCATATTTTAGCAGCACAACGTCATCAACTTTTCAAGATTGTTCCTAAGGCATGTAGCATCACTGAAAGAAGATCAATATTCAAAAATTCAAAATGTAAAATCCAAAAACCAACTTCAAAACCTAAATCCATATCCCACAATACCTCTTCTCTATCACTCCAATACCTGACCATCAGACAATTCATATTCGAGCACATATTCGTTTTTTAAACATATTTCGAAAGACCCTTACAAACATTTTATCGCAACAATATTTACATCTCCCATGCCCTTTTTTGTACACTTAAATAATTTTTTGCACATTTCAATTTCACACGGTTTTGGACACCCACAAACATAAAATCAAATTACCAATGTTTCCTGGTTGGATGTTCCAAGGACGAAAGTGACCAAAACTGGCCAGAAGTCCCTCCTGGGTGGCAATGCGGACCCTGGGTATTTTACAATTCAGTCAGTCAGTCATGTGTGACAAAATTGATATATGAAACTGGCATATAGTACCTATGTATTTTCTTATTAAATAGGTTCAGAAATTATTACGTCAATTACAACTTTATTGTCTTTCCTTTTTTTAACTTGCTAAGGTAGGCATGATGCCATAAGCAACTTGAAGAATTTTTATTGACATAGCATATACAAATAG
>JAGDQP010043501.1:0-16200 GCA_022664845.1 Lepisma saccharinum | reverse complement strand
TTAAAATTTGTGTTACGTTGAACTTATCACATTGCAGGAAGTATATTGGAACTTTTAATTGAAGTGTTAACTTCTAGATTTGCTAATGACAATTATCTTTTGGTGATGTTAGATTCGTTCAGGCTAGTTTACGTTAAAATAAACGACAATAAATGATCGTATCTTAATGTGGCAATACTTATCCCAAACTGGGTTTGTTCGTAAAACTGCCATAATATATTCATTTCATAATTTGTCATGACAAAAAGGACATACATTCACATGTGTTTACTTAGCACACAATACATACATGCAAAATGAAACACATATACTCAATTTTACATTTTCCTCGCATTTGAACTTTGTTATTCATAGTTGTTGAGCTCGTTGGTAGAATGGAGTAGGGGAAACGCGCTGGATATTGCAGTTCGCAAGCAAACTAAAATGGGTTCAAATCCTGTTCAAGATAAAGATTTTTTTACAAAGCAATCGTGAATAATCTAATCATCTCTTCTCATACAAATCGGAGAATATTTCCGGCTGTGGAGTGGAGCAACTGAGTCACTATAGCAAGGAAGACGATTTGCGAATGTTGGTTGGGATAGTTCAAATCAAGTCTCAGGGGGTTACGAGGAAAGTTAACAACACGTCATTGATCAGAAATATGCACTTTTCATGTTATTATTCTTAGGAAGAAACTCCTATAACATTTGTTAAGCAAGTTTTGGGTACAGCCAAGTGTGGAGTATCGCTAGAGTGCGGGACTTCTGATTTGAAAACCTGGGTTCGATTCCCCACCAGCCAGTTTCTTTTTCGCATACACTGAAGTATTCAAACGGATTTATCTCCGGGTTATGGAGAACCTACGAAGCATCACTGGTCAGAATCCGAGTAAACAGTGTGTGTGCTTTTTAGCATAATGATAATGTAATGTTCATGTTTTCATTGTTCTCTTTCTCTTCCTCTCTTTGTTGCTGTATTGTTATCGTATCTTTACTGCGTCTTTCTCTTCTTCTTCTCTCTATCTATCTTTATTTTTCTCTTACTTTACACACACTCTCTCCTTTTGTGCGTCTTCCAGAGCCAATTTCGGGTCGCTTTCGATGACCCGGTGATAGGGCCTGACCCTAACATAAGTGACCCGGTAATCCGATTGACCCGGTCTGGAAACCCTATTTAACTGGAAATTTCGGCGTCGTATTTTTCTTGTTCTCGGGGTCACATCTCCGGTCTTGGTCACCCCTTAAAGAAGCATTGTTCAAACGGAACGAAATAATTAGAATCTCTCCTTCATCCTACGGGTCAGCATGGCCTACAGTATGTACTGTTTTTTTTACAATCAGTGATTCCGCTAGACCCCGGCCCCTGTAGGGGATGTCAGCTTAAATCCTCGAGACTACCCCCATATTTAACATATTGCGGACAAACGTTGATAGAAACTGTGCAAAATTCTACGTCCACCCTCCCAATTTTGACTTTACGCCCCCAATCTGAAAATCCTGGCAGCATCCTTGATTACAAAGTATTCCGAACCAGTATGTTTAATAACCCCCACCGAATTTGCAGACTAACCCCGCGCAAACAATGTGTGTTACACATTTGACATTATCCTAGATGTGTATCAAAACTTTGGAGTTTCACTGGAAATCATAAGTATTTAATCTGTTCAGCAAGTTTGGTCTCCATTTTGAAAGTGATTTAATGATTTTTTGAAGCACCCTTTATATATTCGAATAACCCTGCAAAAATATAAATTCACTTCTCTCTTGCTGTTAGATTTGATTTGTGGGAACTGAACTTTATACTGTGGGATCTGAACTTAATATTTTTTACTACGTTTAAATTCCATATTTTTTATCTGTACTTCTTCTTCTTCTTTTCCCCCTTATTTCTTTCTCACTCTCTCTCTCTCTCTCTCTCTCTCTCTCTCTCTCTCTCTCGTTTCTCTGCCTCTGTCTTACAGACATCCATTAGTTTCAATGTTTCATTGTATGTTTAAAGTCCTCCCTTGATCAACTTATGTATATTGATTCGTCTCACTTTCATTTTATCGATACTAATACATGTCTATTAAAAAAACATGTTCATGATGTTTGGCGATTTTATTATGGGCGAGACGAAGGAAGGAGAAAGAGGGGTCTGTTTACTGGAAACGATTATGGGATAAGAAGGTGCCATTTGGGCTACCTAGCTACACGGCGTTCGTTGTCGCAATATTTTTGATGCGAAGTGTACCATCCCGGTATATGTCTGGCATGACTGAGGAAAACACTGGGAAAACCTAAGTCAGGACAGTCAGCCGCTAGTACCGAACCGAGGTCCTCCCGAATACGAAACCAACGTTCTACCAAGTATAGTACAGTGCTCGGAAGAAAGCATACTCGTTTCGATGTTTATCACTAGCACGCACACACAATATCATAGACACACCCATACAAAATAACGTAAATAACAACATAATATCAGAAATTATCAAGCATAAATATCGTGCATCGTGCCCTATTTCTAAGAACTGATAGAAACAGACCTTTTCTCTTGTCTTTCATGCATAACGTTAGTGTTCTATGGAATTCATTAAGAAAGAAAAAAGAAAGAAACCATGGGTTTTAAAGTTCATTTTTGTTTCTCCATGTTCGGTAAGGATCTTTTCTATTGGACAATTTGAAGTACCCTTCAACTAGTGGCCCATCTAAAATAAAAATGGTGTTAGGTTTCCTATTTTATTGTTTGAAATGGGACTATCTTAAGTTTTTCATTATTTGCTACTTACTACAAGAAATCATAAATACATTTTTCTGAACCCAGGACGTGTGATAATGTTTTCTGTTAAAGAAAAGAAAATTCCAACCCTTGCTCGCTCACTCACACTCTCTCAGAATCACACACGCCGACTCAACGTTAGTTAGGTGGCCTATCTTGTAGGCTTAGAGAAAAATCGTGTATAACAAAGTCATGTGAACATTATTTTGGCCATGATAGTACAATCGCGAGCATATATTTTTGACCCCCTTGAATGCTCATTTCAGCTATATGAATTGTGGTAGTGTTCGCCTATTGGATATGCAACCCTACTTGATTAGTGGATAACCTTGAATGCATATCATTCCAGGATATATAATTCATCATCCAAAAGCATTTTGCAGGGAAAAGAATGAGAACGTGTATTACGGAATAATATAAATTACAGGCGTTAGCATCACTTAGAGAAATTTGAGACAAAACAAGTTTAAATTTCAAATACATTTCTTGTAGCAGAGAGAAACTAATAGACATGTATATTTTAAGAAATTTTATATCCAATTGCCACATTCAAGATTGCAATTCATCAATTTTATAATACTATCATATGAAAGAAAAATACTCTGAGATATAATCAGGTATGGAGCGGAGGAACACAAGAAAGAGAGATAAACATTTGCACCTTAAAAAATGGAATTGCATTCGCCGACGAAGAGCTCTCGAAAGCGAATCAGGGAAACGACAAATTTTCGAAGACGCTTTTACAGATCCGCGATTTTGTATTTCCGGAAGCGATTCGTTTTCATTCATTCCCGTGTTTGTGGTTGATTATTGGCAAATTCATGTATTGACACTATTGCCACAAAACTTACAGGCGTGAACATTTTTTAAAAATATTTATTTGCTTTACGGATAGTGTTGGGGAAAGGATGTTGGAAAGTAGTCGGGGAGGACCTAGTTAGTGGGTAGCAGCCCGGCATTTGCCTGAGGAAAATACCTGAAAATTCTCAGTCAGGATGGGCGGTCACTGGGATGGTTCCCATGACATTCGGATTGGTAAGTAAACGTTCTACTAACTGGGTTATAACCTCTTGGTGCATGCAAACAAAACAAGTGGAGCGAAGTTTGATATTTCGTAATCCCGTAACAAGGCAATAAAGTAGAGCTTGCGCTCACAATATTTTCAGCCATAAAGTGTCAAACATAATGTATCTGTAGGTTACAAGCAGGAAAGAGACATGTAAAAATATCTCTGTGATAATTAGGGTACTGCATAAAGTCAACAAATTTATTTTCATTGAATTTTCTTTAAGGTCTTTAGGCAGCTATGGCTCAGGCCGTACGGATGATGGAATGAAGAAAGTAGGAAGAAACGGGAGCAACTCGAGAAAACCCATGCACACGGTGTTTGTCCATCTACAAAGCCCACATGGCATGAGCAGGGATCGATCCGAGGATCCCTGGCACCAGAGGTAAGTGCTCTACCAACTGAACCACCGCGGCCTCAATTGATTTTCATGTTCGATTAATTAACCGTAGTTTTACAAATAAATATTTACAACAACTAGTGAACAATGTCCTGGTGTTAATTTTAGTCCTTGTTAAGCTAGTCTTATCGCAAAAGGTCCGATTTGTGATACACGGTATGTGGTTCCTTCAGGCCTCCCGCAGTATATTTTCGTCCGAGATTTAGCATTTCAACACGAAACTTTTCAAAACAGTGCAAATCGCTCGCGCCACGGAGTTCCCTTCAGATTAGTTGCTGTTGCAAGCTTCCTAGCTGCACTCGACTGTCAAATAGAAAATACTGATTCCAAAATAATAAACATGAATAGCTACATTGTTCAATGGTAAGGAAACACACACACAAAAAAAAAAAAAAAAAACAGAGCACTAAAGTTTTATAATAGGAATTGTAGTTTGTGGTGATTGCATACAGCCGACGACTAGAGATTATTACACTATATGGACGTGCTATGTGTAACTGACATTCGCCACAGTATATTTATGTCAAAAAGTAATAACAAGTTTATTTTAATTCTATTGTACTGAGGACCTGTGTGTAGTTATCAATTCAGTGATATCAGTAACTCTACACTAGTATTATGTTCACGCAAACAAAAGTAAAAATGGTCAATCTTTAACAGTTCAGAATATTATTATTATGAGGCACAGCTTTCAAAAGGGCAATACCCGTTTTCTGATAACAACAGAATACTGAATTCTGCTACTGACTTATTTTTGTTACCCAGACGTCTTTGTCACGGCCGCCATGTTTCTGTCGGTTACGTCCTGCACTTGGGATAAGCAATGGAAAAACACGCAGGCTCGATCCAATCTGCCGGCTATCCTGATTGATGTTATCCAGGGTATTCCTCAGTTGAATTAGTAAACTAGTCGAATGACACGATAGTACCTTAACTAACACCGTGGCCACTACCACCATTGTTCCCAGAAGTAATCGCCGAGAGGCTTCATCTCTCAGACAGGCTAGGCCGAAGTTCAACCCCAAAAGAATATTGATAAGAAAATAATATTTTGATTATTACGCAATGAAACAAAATATTCTCATTCAATTTTCAAATAGCATTTTAACCAGCCTGTTAAAATATCTCGTCCCACTAATTCACTTCAGCAGAAGTTTATAGTCAAAATGTTCGAATTGAATTGAATTAATTTATGACCTTGATGAAATTATGGCTCAGGTCAAGATAGGGCTGGGGAGAAGATGCGGAAAGAGCCCAAAGTCAAATTTGAAGGTGTCGTCCACCCCAAAATAAAATTTCAACCTCAGACTCATGATGGAACTTGATCCTCGACCATACCGGACCTGAACCTTCACTCAACTTCAGCCTCGCGTCTTGAGGTCTAGGTCGAGGTTGGATCTGGCGAGGCTATCTTTAAACTGTCGAGCTTGTTGATCAGCTTGCTCAACAGTTTAGTCGACTAGTTTGCGGTCGAGGAAGCTTGAGTATACTTTGCACTATGACAGTGTCAGGCTTGCTGATCAGCTTGCTTGACGAGCCTGCCCTTGAGGAAGTTTGACGAATTTTTTACTATTATACCATAGAGCTTACTGATCAGCTTCCTCGACAAGCATGTTCGTCAAGCTGACCAGCGAACTCCACAGTGTAACAACGACCTTAGCTTCACCCTTACACTTGGGTCTCAGTCAATTTGAATTTGAATTTAATCTATGACCTATACGCATGTAAGACTCAGGCCAAGATAGCAGAGAGGAAATGATTCGGGAAAGTGTCGGCCAGGTCCTATGTTGAAAGTGCCATCCTGGCATTTGCCTGGTTTCACTGAGGGAAAACCTTAGAAAACCCTCAGTCAGGATGATCATCCCCTGGGATAGAGCCCACAACCTCCCGAATGCTACGCGAACGCTCTACAACTGAGTTACGACGGCTCGGTGGGCCTCAGTCAAATTCAGTCTCATGTTACAACTTGTCTGTCACTATCACTCTTAGGTATGTCATTAACCACAATCGCCTTCATCCTTGATTTGAATTCAGTTTATTTTAACGCTTTTAGGCACAGGTCGTATGGATGATGATGGTATGAATTGGTGGAATGATGAAACTGGGAGAAAACGGGAGCACCCCGAGGTGTTTGTCTTCCACAAGGCCCACATGGTATGAGCAGGAATCGATCCGAGAAACCATAGCACCATAGGTGAGCGCTCTACAAACTGAGCCACACTGGTCTCTCCTTCACCGTCGACTCACGCTTTATCTTCATGCCCACGCTCCATTTCTTTTTCAATACTATATTTCACCGTTGAATTTAATTGGCTTTTGTTTCTAAAGGGTAAAAGATCCTACTGGAAGAACAGTCTTGTTGCTTTTTTTAAAGGCGATTTAACACAATCTATCAGTCACGTGATAAGACAGTGGGAGGGTGTGTAATATCTTTTCTGTGTTTCCTCTTACAAATAGCGTACATTACACACCCGTCCTGAAAACAAGAACTGCACATATAGCAAAGCTGAGCAGAACTGAATGAAAAGCACAACTTTCTTCTTCTTTTTTCGTTGCTTCAGGCTGTATTTGATAAGAAATTTTGCAGTGAGTTACGGAAGTTTGTGTGTCGAGACTGTGGCAACATTTGACTGACACAAGTAAAAGAAAAAGAAAGCTAATCTGGCATTTCTAGAACTCGCTTTAAAAAGGTTCGAGACAAACCAATGATTAAGGTGTAAATCTTTAATACATTTCTTTAATATATGTAAGAAAATAAATCTTTGTGATGTGTTTTTTTGTAAATGGATAAGTAAAGTATGTTGCAGCTGGGAATGCATTTGTTGCGATGACGCTAGTATCACCAAAACATTCGTGTTTAAAGAAACAACTCGTTGTCGGAAGTAGTGTTATGAAGTTACCAATGCAGACTATGATTATAACACTTATAAGGCCTTTATGAAAGGAAGTGGAAGGGTAGGACGAGATATCTATTAGTTTATTTTCTATTAAAGAAAGGAATGCGCAAGAGAATATTTTTCGTATTTTAATGGAAGATGCATGACGCAACGAACGTCAGACATTGGTCTCATATTGGTCTTGGAAGGGTAGTGAAAAGTCTATATGCAATATAACATAATGTGTAGCACATTGTCCATTGTTGTTCTTTTTAAGGTAATTACACGATGTATCCAGAGGTTAGCATGCCGTACTAGTAACCGCAATATGACGAGTTCGAATCCCGTTCACGCCAATTAAAGAGAGAAAACAAAAAGTGTAATCACAAAAGAGCTGTCGTAGCTCGGTGGCAGAGCGTTGGCTTATCATTCGCTAGGTCGTAGGTTCAATCCCAGCGGCCGACCATGCTGACAGGTCCGTCCAGGGTTTTTCCTCAGTCACACCAGATAAATGCCGCGATGGTACCTTCAGCTTAGGCACTGGCTGATATCTTCCTGTAATATTTCCCTTTCCTGTAATATTTCCCCTGAATGACATAAATTAAATTAATTCAATTGAACAAAGAATAATAAAACATAAAAAATTACAGGATGAGGAAGTAATATTCACTTCCGAAGCGGTGTAATCTCTTTAACACAAAGACAATGAGAACTCGGAACCGAAAGGTTAGCACGCTCGCTTTCTATGCGCCTGGTCACAGGTTCAATTCATGCTTGTCCATTGAACTGAGTGTTTCGAAACCTACTTTACCAAAAAACTCCTTTCAATCCTTAGAAGTTCGTTTCGCAAGTTAATAACAAATCAATAAATTCTTTTAAAATTATGGCTGTGCAATTCCCCGAAATAATGTAGCTCGCAAAATCTGCAACGTGCGTTCCCAAAGCATTAAATAAATATTTTATTCCCACTTTGCGCAGTAGGAAACGAAGGAGATATTGCTTTGTTTACGGCGCTATTCTTGTATTCGTTTGGTGGGAAGTGATATAAAGAGTAAATTGGAACAGAATGGTTGGTCTGAGATTTTTATTCCATCTGAGGAATGGCATCAATCTTACGAAAAAGGCCCAAGCATCTCAATAGCTATATATTCTTGTTAGGGATTTCATCAGGGCACGAATTCAATTGATTTATGGATTTTAGGTTCAGAACATCATCGGAACAAAATCTATATAAACAATGATACACTCACACCAAATCAGTTGACTCATAGCTAGGTACGCGGATTCGAACCCTGCGGCCGATCATCCTCACTGAGTTTTACCAAAGTTTATCTCAGTTTCACCAGGCGAATGCCAGGATAGAACCTTAATGCCTTGGCGACTACCTTCCAATTCTCACACATCTCTATCCCGGGCATAGCCAGAGATGCCTCAAAGTCAAAAGTAAAGAGATTATAATCACTAATATCGAAATAATCTTCTTTGTGATTATTCTCCCAACGCTAGCGTGAATATCCGTATGATAAGACAGTGACAGTACATTCTGATGAATTCAATCAATTGCAATACTGACCTTTATTAATAATAATCACGGGCGTTACAAACCGAAAACTCCTGATTTTGCCCCATTGCCATCTGTACGTGGTTGGTGGAACTGCGTCCACCTGAGTAAAGGCAGTGTGGTCAGCATTGCCCGCCACCTGGCCACAAACAGGCGTATTAGGGGTTTTCTAGACAGAGTGACCGTCACGCCTTTATTCACATGACTTCTCAGTTTGTCTCATGACACTGGGTGAACGCCGATAAATGGGACTCCAGACGGGAATTGAACTCGGGACCACATGCACATGAGTCCAACGCCCTAACAAGTGGACTATGAAGCCGCCACTGACCTTTATTAACGTGGGCATTATACCCTGGGGAGATATTGGAAGATAGTCGGTCAGGTTCTAGTTTGTAAGTACCATTCTGGCATTTTTTGTGACTGAGGGGAGAACCCAGGAAAAGTACGAATGAGTGGCCGTTGAGATCGTTCGCAGGACCTTCCGATTAATAAACCGACTCTATAGTTACTGAGCTACGGTCGCTCGGTACAACCTAAACTATAATTGTTCGTTCATGGTAATGAATATTTAATATTTAAAGAAAAAGAGGATATTACGCTCTTCGTTATTGCACTAAATATAAACGAATTTCACGCTTATTTACGAATTTCTGTTCGCTTAAGTACAAACACTCAAGATCCTAGTACTTACACGCTACGTGTTCTTAGGCCCGCCAGCTAAGAAGCCCTGATCAGGGATTTTGCCAGACACCCTAATGGCGGATGTTATCCTTCGAAATAGACAAACAGCCCCCCATCACCACCTTTAAAATTTTTACTGTTAAAAATCGATTTAAGTGTTAAAAAATTGTATTTGCTCTTTCAAAGTTTGTTTCGATTTTACAGTGCCCCATACTCTAGTAGCACACAAACGTTGAAAATACGTGGATTAAACATGAGTACCGAAACGTTATGTTAACGTTATAAATGTGCCGAAGTGTATGTTTGTTGAACGGTTTATTCGACGTTGAATAATGGTTGAGAAGAAACTGCTTTAATTTGCATGAACGCTGTCTATTGGTATATACACATTTAGTTTCATTTTATCCGTAGCATTCGTCATGGCATACTGTCTTAATTTTCGAACAGTAAATAATCTCAGCGGCTGCTGTAGGGTTGGAAAACAAATTTGGACTCTATACCCACCAAACTCAAAATCACCACGGAATCAATGGTTAACCCGAATCAGATAATAATAGACTTTCTGTTTTTCTACCAAAAGTTTATATTTAACAAAGAAATCCAAAGGCAACCCTAGCCATTCCACTACTTTATACCCATTTTTTTAGTTCGTTGTCACTTTGCGTGGTGCATATATTCTTTCTCCTCGTTTTCTTTAATCTCGGAAGCAATCTATCGCGAAAAAGGAGCATTCACAGTTCGTAAAAAGATATAATTCAATGCTCTTTTCACATTTAGTTTCTCAACACTTTGACCAAAACAGTTAACATAATATTCGCATTCCCTCTCAAATTATTATTATTATAGTTGTTGTTTTTATCCATTCGTAGCTGGACGATTAACCATGAGAATAGCAAAGCGCTTCAGGCCTTGTATTCACACGAAACTTCTTCAGTTAGCGCCACTGCATTCACCATTCGACTGACGTGTCTGTTGTCTGTGTCCTTGTTGTTGATAGGTTAGTTCGCTGTTTGACCACCTGCATTCGGAACTGAAAACAGTTATAACACGTCTGATCCGAGTACAGGAAGAAAGTTTATGAAAACGACAACCGTACAGCAGAAAGAGCGAGCGTGCAAACAACAAATAATTGTTCGGATAAATTTCTACAGATTTAAGTTAGGACACGGGCATCACTGAAGAAACTTCGCTGTGTTCGAAACGCCTTGTTGCTAGTTCATTTTGAGGTAAAGAAAAAGGAACTGTAGCTCAGTTGGTAGACCATCTGGAGATTCTGGGTCGATAACAGCAGGCGACCATCTTGACTTAGGTTTTCAATGGTTTTTCCTCTCAGACCAACTAACTAACTCTATGGCTTATGGAACACGCAAGTTCATCGCCGTAGTAACAAACGTTCGCTATTGGATTCTATCCTGGGCAATATCAAGCCAGTTTCCATCGCGAATACCTACTTCGCGAAGATCTCTTCTAATATTGTCCTCCCAACGACGTCTCGGTCTTCCCAATGGCCTCCTTCTATCCGGCCTTCCAACCAGGATAGAATATAATCGTTTTTTCCCATCCGGAGCTACATTGCCTGCCCACCTTAGTCGTCGCGATTTCATTATTTTTACATCTGGTGAATCGTAAAGTCCGTGGAGTTCTTCATTATGCAGTCTCCTCCACTCTCTAGTCATCTCGTCGCATTTCGGCCCGTGCATGCTGTTACCGTTCCTATCCAGGTCTGAGTCATATATATCTAAACGTCACAAATAAATTTAAATTCAAAATTAAGAAAAGCGGATCGTTCAACTATTAGCTACGTATTTATTCCAGGGATGAGAAGAGGATTTGTTTTGATTATTTTTGCTAACATTTGGGAGTGGAATCAGAGTAATACTTACGTAAGATTGCTTAGAAAGATGTGTTTAATTGGTGTTGATTTAAACTGTTTTTTTAGACTAGGAAATCCCGATAAAAATTGAGAAGTCAAGAGTTCATTGTCCATTATTCCATCGTTATTGTTTAGTTCGTAGTGTTGTATTCGTGAAAACACATCGAAGGTCCCGGGTTTGAGTTCTTCCAGGGGCATAGGCGTCTTTTAACTAGGGGCATAATCTATCGTGACGGGCCGAAGTCAACAGTTACTAGACTGGCCATTATAAAATAAAGTTTACCAAAGTTTTTTTTGTTCGTGAAAACAGTGTATCTCAATCCGGTACACATCTTGTCTATTTTGTAGAGGGAGTGTCAAGTAAACAAAGTTGACAATTCCCGGCATACTCTGCTCGAGGATCAAGTGAAGCAGCAGCTGTGAAAGCAATCTGCGATGTCCAGGGCTAATGTCAATGCTGAAAAGACACCCCAGTAGCAAACGAATGTTGAAAATACATGGATTAAACATTAGTTCCGAAACGTTAACGCTGTAAATGTACCGAAATGTCTGTTTGTTCAACGGTTTATTCGACGTTGAATAATGGTTGAGAAGAAACGATGAAGAAACGGGTTTAATTGGTCAAAACAGAGCATGAATGCTGTCTGTTGGTATACACACATTTAATTTCATTTTATCCGTTGCGATAATATTTCCAACTGTGGAAGACGATTTACGAATGTTGGTTGGAAAAGTCCAAATTAAGTCTCAGGGGGGACAGTTAAGAACACGATATTAATATGAAGTATCCATTTTCATGTTATTATTCGTAAAAACAAACACTATAACATTTGTTGAGCACGATCTCAATAAAGTCGCCTGTGGAGTATCCCTATCGTGCTGGACTTCTAATTTGAAAACATGAGTTCGGTTCCCCATCAGTCAGTTTCTTTTTCGCATACACTGAATTATTCAAACAAAGATTCATCTCTGGACTGTGGAGAAGTTAACGAAGTATCACTGGTCAGAATCCGAGTAAACAGGTGTGTGTGCTGTTTAGCATAATGATAATGTAGTTTTCATATTTTTCATTGATCTTTCTATCTTCCTCTCTTTCTTGATGTATTGTTATCATGTCTTCGCTGCTTCTTTCTTTTCTTTTACTTCTCCCTCTCTCTATTCATGTTTATTTCTTCTCTTAATTTACACACACTCTCTCTGTTTGTGCGTATTCCACAGCCAAATTCGGGTCACTTTCGATGACCCCGTGATAGGGACTGGCCTAAACATGAGTTACCCGGTAACCCGATTGACCCGGTCTGGAAAATCTATTTAACTGGGAATTTTGACGTATTTTTCGTGTTCTCGGGGTAACATCATCGATCCTGGTCACCCCTGAAATAAACACTGTTCATACGAAATTAAACAATTAAAATCTCTCCATCATCTTCCAGGTTATCAAATCACACATCGAATCACCGCTTCAGAATGCGTTCGAATCTTAAACCTGATGACACAGTCCAAAACCTGACCAGCATCCCTCGACAGTCGGGGCCCGTTTCAGCTCTGCCGGGTTTATTCCATGTGTGCGAATTGTTATAAACACTAGTTCATTAATGTTGTAATTATTAAAGCGTTATATTCACAATAGGTGGAATCTAGAGTGGCATGTTCGGGACAGATACATAAGATATAAGTAGAAAATAGTTCCCTTTTTTAGCTATTTCAAGAAAAGAATTATTTTTATATTAGTTTGGCAAAAAATTCGTTTCCATCGTATAATTTAATTTATCAACATAATATTATATGTTCCCTTTTTCACTTTTGAAATGTGCAACATGTAATGTCTGGTATGCCTATAGGAACATGCGAGTATTGCTTTTGAACATTTTGAACTTTTCATTTTGATACAGTTTGGAATTATAATCTTGGCTCTTTCTGATAGAAATTAAGCAGAAAAATTATTATCCATTCATTTTCTTTGTATGCTCAATTTACATTACTAGTCTGGAATGGAAGATATGGACCACGGTATCTACATTGTTTGTTACAATCAGTGATTCCGCCAGACCCCCGGCAACTGGGAGGGGGGTCAGCCCCAAATCCTTGCGAATATCCCCA
Organism: Lepisma saccharinum; assembly: GCA_022664845.1. Lineage (NCBI taxonomy): Eukaryota > Metazoa > Arthropoda > Insecta > Zygentoma > Lepismatidae > Lepisma > Lepisma saccharinum. The sequence goes on along the minus strand of JAGDQP010043501.1, from coordinate 2,901 downwards.
ACTTTTACTTTATTTTCACGGTCAAAAGTTGACAGCAACATTGTAATGCTACCTACACCCTCCCAATTTTGACTTTACACACGCCAATCTGAAAATCCTGGCGGAATTGATGATTATAATGTATTCCGAACCAGTACGTTCAAAGAGCTTCACCGAATTTTCAGCCGAACCACACACAAACAAATCATGTGTGTTACACTTTTGACATTATCCTAAATGTGTCTCCACTGGAAATCATGAGTATTTAATCTGACCATCAACTTTGGTCGCAATATTGAAAGGGACTAAATGAATTTTCAAGCGTCCTTTATATATTCGAATAGCCCTGAAAAACATAAAAACCAAAAGTCCCTTCTATCTTGCTGTTAGATTTGTGAGCACTGCACTTTATAATGTTAGGTTTTTTTTACTACATTTAAATTCCATATTTTTATCTGTACTCCATCTTCTTCTTCTTTTCTCCCCTTCCTCTCTCTCTCTCTTTCACTCTCTAATTTCTCTGCCTTTGCCGGAAGGCACCCATTCGTTTCAATTTTTTCATTGTGCGTTTAAATTTCTCCCTCCGTCGACTCACGTATATTGTTTCGTCTCGCTTTTATTCTTTCATTTTATCGATAGGATTCGATACTAATACATGTCTATTTTTTAAAAAAATAACAACAAAAAACAACCGAAATAACGTGCTGATGATGTTTGCTGATTTTACTATGGGTGTGACGAAGGAAGAAGAAAGAGGTGTCTGTTTACCAGACACGATTATGGGATAAGTAGGTGCCATTTGGGTTGCCTAGCTGCACGGCGTTTGCTGTCGCAAGTTTTTTGATGCGAAGTGTACTATCATGGCCAAAATAATGTTCACATGACTTTGTTATACACGATTTTTCTCTAAGTCTACAAGATAGGCCACCCAACTAACGTAGAGTGGGCGGTGTGTGATTCTGAGAGTGTGTGCGTGAACGAGCAAGTGTTGGAATTTTTGTTTCTTTAAGAGGAAACATTATCACATGTCCTGGGTTGTGGAATGATGTTCATGATTTCTTGTAGTGTGTAGCAAATAATAAAAAAACGTAAGCAAGTCGTATTTCAAACACCAAAACAGGAAACCTAACACCATTTTTATTTTAGGTGGGCCACTAGTTGAAGTGTATTGAAAAGTTTAATTCAAATTGTCCAATAGAAAAGATCCTTACCGAACATGGAGAATAAAAACTGAACTTAAAACCTATGGTTTGTTTCTTATTTCTTTCTTAATGAATTCCATAGAACACTAACGTTATGCATTGAAAACAAGAGAGAAGATCTGTTTCTATCAGTTCTGAAAAATAGCCCACGATATTTATCCTTTACAATTTCTGATATTATGTTGTTATTTACGTTATTTTGTGTGTGCGTGCGTATGATATTGTGTGTCTGCATGTGATAAACATCGAAACGAGTATGCTTTCTTCCGAGCGCCGTACCTTACTTGGTAAAACGTTCGTTTAGTTCTCCGGAGGTCCTCGGTTCGGTACCAGCGGCTGACTGTCCTGACTTAGGTTTTCCCAGTGTTTTCCCACTGCGCATAAAAAAGATTGCGACAACGAATGCCGGCCAAGTGGCACCTTCTTATCCCATTATCGTGTCTGGTAAACAGACCCCCTCTTTCTCCTTCCTTCGTCTCGCCCATACTGAAATCAGCAAACATCATGAGCACGTTTTGTTTTTCAAAATAGACATGTATTGGTATTGATAAAATGAAAGAATAGAGGCGAGACGAATCAATATACATAAGTTGATGGAGGGAGAAATTTTAACACATACAATTAAACATTGAAACCGATCGTATATCTGTTAGACAGAGGCACAGAAATGAGAGAGAAAGAGAGAGAGAGAGAGAGAGAGAGAGAGAAGAGAGAAAAGGGGAGATAGAAGAAGAAGAAGTACAGATAAAAATTTGGAATTTAAACGTAGTTGAAATATTAAGTTCAGTTCCCACAGTAAAAACTTCAGTTCCCACAAATCAAATCTAACAGCAAGAGAGAAGTAACTTTTGGATTATATATTTTTTCAGGGTTATTCCAATATATAAAGGGTGCTTCAAACATTCATTAAGTCACTTTCACAATGGAGACCAAACTTGGTGGTCAGATTAAATACTCATGATTCTAGTAAAACTCCAGAGTTTTGAGACACATCTAGCATAATGTCAAAAGTGTAACAAACAGTTCTTTGTTTGCGCGAGGCTAGTTTGCAAATTCGGTGACGCTTATTAAACATACTGGTTCGGAATACTTTGTAATCTCCGAAATTCCCAGTTCATAGATTTTCCACATCGGGTCAATCGGTTTACTTTATGTTTAGGTCAGGGCCTATCAAAGGGTCATCAAAAGTGGCCCGGAATTGGCTCTGGAACACGCACAAAAAGAGAGTTTGTGTAAAGTAAGAGAAAAATAAAGATAGAGAGAAGAAGAAGAGAAAGACGCAGCGAAAACACGATAACAATACATCAAGAAAGAGAGGAAGAGAGAAAGACCAATGAAAAACATGAAAATTAGATTATTATTACGTCAAATAGCACACACACTGTTTGCTCGGATTATGACCAGTGATGCTTTGTTTTCCACAACCCGAAGATAAATCTCTGTTTGAATACTTCATTGTATGCAAAAAAAACTGACTGGTGGGGAATCGAACCCAGGTTTCAAAATTAGAAGTCCAGCACGCTAGCGATACTACACGGGTGAATCTCTAGTCACAATGTGCCTAACATATGTTATAGTTTTCCTTTCTAAGGATACTAACAGGAAAAGTGCATATTTCTGATCAATGACGTGTTCTTAACCCCCTGGGACTTGATTTGGACTTTTCCAACCAGCATTCGTAAATCGTCTTTCTCTCTTTAGTGACTCAGGTGCTTCATCC
>JAGDQP010043500.1:0-16200 GCA_022664845.1 Lepisma saccharinum | reverse complement strand
CCAATTTGTTCGTTTGTCACTCAGAAACATTTGTTGAAGGGGGTCCAGACAGTGAATACATGTCTATTTCCTCCCCGTCCCTATTTCTACCCTAGTGTTATCTCTCTCTCTCTCTCTCTGTGCGTGTATTGCTTGCTCAGCTTCCACCCTTTTTCCCGCTAACGTCAATTTTCTGTTTATCTATCTGTCTGTTTAACTGAAACTGAGGTCAATTGCCTGTGGGTGCTATCAAAATCATGGAATAACTGGATGGAAACTTTTTCTAACTCCTCTCCCCTCCCTTCCCCTCTCTGATTTATGGATATCACCAATATGTACTTCGAATACATGCAGAATACTGGACCATATCCAAAATTTATCAATGTGTTTCATAGACCAAAAATAAGCAAAAAATGTTAATAAGTAGGTGATTTAAAAAAAAAATACACCGAATTTCAATTTTATTTATGTTCCCTAACTAACAATCTCAGATCTGGATTGGATAGCTCAGTATTATCCTGACATTAAACTAGTTGACTGAGGAAACAACCTCAGTTAGCATATACTGTAGCCTGTTGCTGGAATCGATCCCACATCATTTTCGAGATAAATTGATCGTTAAAAATATCATAGAAGATTTAGGAACAATGGAACTGCTATAAATAAAATTTATAACAGTTAAATAGTGTCAACTATTCATAGAGTCTTGATACTGTTTAAAAAAACATGTTTTAATTTGATAGTCAAGTTAATAACAAGATATTTCAGTGTATCCCAATTCAATAGGATGTTTACGTTAAAAATTCATAAACATACATGTTTGTGATCCTGTAACCATAGGTCCAGTGACTCGTGAACTGAAGTCGAGAAGAGTTTATATTATCTCAATTAAATTGGATTGAATTGAACTTATTTATGGTCAACATTTTTGTTGCAGGTTGGGATGGGGAGAGTATATGGGAAATAAGTCGGCTGGGGCCTGTCTCTGAAGGTACCATCTCTGCATTAGCTTGGTATGATTGAGAAAAACTCTTCAGTCAGAATGAGCAGCTACTAGGCGTGAACCCACAGTCTTCCGAATGCAAAGCCAACAATTAAGAAAAAAACATTTGACTTTTGAAATACTACCTTATCAGTCTTACGTCCGCTTTGAATACCATACCCTAATCTAAAAAATGCCAACTTATATTTAAGGAAATATAAGAAATATACACATGAAATAATGCCGAGCGAGCGAAGGCGGGTTAGTTAATATTAGGTTAGATTCTCCCGTTTTTCATTTAATCCGTGATATCGTCTCCTTATTTAGAGTCTTCTGTGTTTATTGCTCGTTCTCTAAGTATGTACTGCATTTGGAAATTCAAGATATTATTTCCTTCCGGTGAAATTTTGAAAGTTGGTTCCCGGAATGGAAACTGTCACCTTAGGTTAGCTTTGCAGAACCTCAGGCTTCCAAGAGACCGAGCGATGTTGGTGAATATACAGTTAAGATGTAATATCATTAATGAACTTAACTGTTCAAGACGTCGCCGACTCTAAAATAAGTAGATGGGTCACAAAGCGCACGATAATGTGTATGGTCGCAAATCGCACGGACTCATTTTTGTCTGTAGGAAACTGAAGATAGAAAAGTTCCCTTTGAAGCCACAGTTTTAGGAAAGAAGTTTAAAATTGTTTTAGCTCACACGTGAAAAGAATAAATAAAATGAGATCACTACAAAGATACTTTCTTGTACTGTTATACTAAAGCCCAAAATTACAAACGGAAAATTTAATAGATTAAAGATTGACAGTTGAATCTTACTGGTCCTCTTAGTTGTTATTAATTTTTCAGTATGACAATTTTGAATGTGATTGCGAAGAGATCGTAAAACCTTTCCTAAACGGAATTTTCCATAGTGTCTCAATATCGCTTGGAAAGAAAACAATTGAATATTCTAAATATAAAATTCAATCTTGGGCAGCTATATCTCGTTCTTTAACCCCCATAAATAATTTTGGTATTTCAAAATGTAATCTGGAACATCTATTGACAAAAAAAAAAGATTGTCACGTTAAATGAGATTTAGGGATACTAGCCAACAGTACGAAAGAAATCTATCTTTTCATGTAGTTTTATTCTAATCATTATCTTTTGTTCAAAAATATTAATTCTCCTTGTGTTTCTTCTTTAGCCACTTGGTTCAGTGGTCAATCTACGGGCGCGAGGAGGGGGCGCACTCAAGCGAGTTTGAACAGTTGTTGCTAGTCTTAGACAAACGGAAAGCTAATTTGGTTTGAAACTTGCCCTACAAAGCGAATTCTGATTCTTCATATTTACAATTGAAAATTAAAAATAAACTTAAGCACTTAACCGATCTGATAATTTTTCTCAGTGTATATCTAACATGTTATTTCCGATTTCTGTAGTTAAAAACCATCTATTCTTGACGTGTAATCAATCATAGTGCCAAATTTGGCATATGTGACTGTCACCAGAGAAGTTGAATATTAGCCGATCCTAAAGACTCTTGCTAGCTTCACTCACTCAGTCAATAAAAATTGATAACTAAATTTCTTTATTCAATTAAGAGATTTCCTAGTCTATTTTTATCGTTTTTAGGTTCCTTGATGGCATAGCTATAACAAAAGGAACCTTCTATTCCCGCTCATTGTGTCCGTCCATGTCCAGTAATTAAATTTCAGGAGCTACGAGGTGTAGAGAGATGCTTGAAGTGTCGTTGGAAACGTCTTTGCTAAACTATCTCAAGACCACTGGAAGTCTTGATTAGTGCAGTAGTTCAGTGTTGCTAACCCATGTTTTTTAAAATAATTAATTCAAATTGCTTCCATTCAGTTAGACCTACCTGCGCTAAACATAGCATAAACATTATTCGACACAACAGAAAAGTACTGAGAGTTTTCTCGTACCTAAGTACTGCATTTGTCAGAGTTGCCAACCTATTTTATACAAAAAAATAATGCTTGCGTGGCTAAAATGCTATCAAGGGACCAGAGCCTTCGTGATTCATAAGTTCGTTCGTAAACAACTGGAAATTAGAAACATTAGATGTCAAACGCTAAGTAAATCAAATTTCAAAATTGTCTATTTAAAGAAAAAACAAGTACATAAAATTTAACTAGTATGGGAATTGGGCAGAACCTTTTCGAAATAAGCTCCAACATCTATTTTAAAATATATTTCATGAGTTGCATAGGTTCCTACTGCTAGGTTCTAATTTCAATAAATAAATAAATAAAAATAAATTTATTTAAGACATAAATGATTAATAATATTACAGTTGTCTTATTAAGACCGAAGAAATTCAAATATGCTAGACATTTTAGTTTATCTAGAATCTTTGACTAATTTCCGGAATAAGGGAAAAGCGGGCCAGATGCCGCACTATATGTTTCGCATTATAAAATCTTATATTTAAAGATAAAAAGGAAAAATAAATAGGCCTACCAATATATGTGCTGTGTATCATTAGAATACATGTTCAAAGTATGCAAAATATATTTTGTAAACAAACAAAAAACAATCATGTCGGAAAATACATTAAGTTTTGGAAAATGTGGTTTAAAGCGATACACCGAGTGTGACGAAGATAGCTTACGAAGAAAAGCATACGGCCACAGGGGTATAAGGAATCAAACCACATATAACTAAATTTTTATAAAGAAACTTTTACTAAAATTCTTTTCTAGGTAGATTTGATTGGAGTTATATGTAGTTCAATCTGTATTTATCTGCAGCTATTTGTTTACGTCGTGTTTCTTGATACGTCTTCCTTTGATCTATACAATTCCTTCGATTGTTTCTTCCCTTACAGTAGGATTCTTCAGCCAATCTCGGCGCTTCTTCCTTGCTCTGATTAAAACCACCTCTAAAATCCATGCATTTCACTAGATTAAACGGAAGATTTTTTAGCATTTTGTAGCGAAACTGCAAATAAACTTACTTATAAGTTTTGACGGATCCCAATTTTTTTCTTCTCTTTTGGAAGAACACAAATGCTATTTACTCTTCTCTTGGCGTATCCCAAAATGTTTAGCTTCTGTTTTGGTGGATCACCTAAAGTTTTTGCTCCTCTCTGGCGGATCCATAAAGTTTTTGCTCCTCTTTCGTGGATTCAATTTTATTTGCTCTTCTTTTGGGGTATCCCATTTTTCTTAGCTTCTCTTTTGGCGGATTCCCAAAAGTTTTTGCTCCTCTCTGCAGATCCAAGAACAATTTTGCTCTTTTGTCGGATCCAAAAATGTTTGCTCCTCTTTTGAGGATCCATTTTCTTTGCCCTTCTCTTGGCGGATCCATTTTTTTGCCCTTCTCTTGGCGTATCCCAAAATTATTTGCTCCTCTTTTAACGAATCTCATTTTTCTCTTTTAATTTAACTTTATTTGCCTGTAATGCACTCTAGCGTCTAAATGGGAACTGATAAACTTATACCGAGTTCAAATAAACAACCTTTCCTCATATTGTTTTTGTACTATGTGCACTCAGCTTCTAATGCATTCTAACGGCTAAGCGACAGTAACTGAAAAAAACTGGCTCCACGTTGACGATTCTCGGCTTACTTGCGCTTTCAACCTGAAGAGACTACAATGCTTGTTTTCTTATATTATTGTACTACATGCACTCAATTTCTATCACACACTAGCCCTAAAAACAGTGCTGGAGTAAGCTATTTCGGCACCCTGGGCTATTGACTCTGTTAGAACCTCTGTTACCTATTCCCTGTAGTCGTAAAAATAACTAACTTACTCTTGGTGGTGCCCCTAAGCGAGTGGGGGCTCTGGGATGCAGGCCCTTTAGAGACCCCTTAATCCGGCTCTGGCCCTAAACGACAATTGAAGAGGAAATGACCCGTTTTTACACACTGTATACAATCTGGTGGTGTCTTTCCTTGTGGAATATTTAAACTACAGTGCATTCCATCTGTAACGAAACCAGGTAGAGAGAAACAGAATTTAGATTTTAGCTCAATAATATTTTAAACTACTCGCCCCCTTTCAATATGGTGAAATGGTAACTTTCCACACAGTAATTTTATACTACACGTACTTCTGTGAAACTGAACATATTACACTCGAATTTTCAAAAAATTAACTATGTTTAAAAGCAAAAGTTGTCGTTTAATGATGAAATGAAAAACGGGGTTACAATGACAATCGATTTCGGTTTTCTTAAAATTGAAAACATGGTTTTGGTATCAGTGCTTATCTGAAAGCCGTGCAGTACGTGCTTCTGTCGGCCTTTTCCCCTCTCTGAGATGTGTCACTCCCCAAATTCTCGTGAGCACCCTCGAACTTAAATTACGGTCAAACATCGATAGAAACCGTGCAAAACTCCACTTTCACCCTCCCAATTTTGACTTTACCCTCCCCAAACTGAAAGTCCTGGCGAAATCCCTGAAGTCGAGAACTAGAAATCTTTACTCAGCTGTCGTAGTATCTTGAATTAGGTTTAGGCTAACGTTTCTTTCTTCTTTCTCATCCCTCCCCCGCTCTCTTACGTGCTAGACATAAACGAACTGAAGATGCAATTAACGATTCAATTAAAGCTTCGAACGTAAATTTAAGTATGGAAGAAGGAATGAAGTAACAATGAGATGCTGGAGGACTGGCTGTACCGGTACTGATTGACTTAATTTTCATAATATGAAAAAAAAAAGATTTGTTTTACCGAATGTTATTCATATTACCCCTATTATTCGAAATTATATGAGCCAGTGCATACTTTATAAAATTGATTGTAGTTTAATGCTCCCCTAAGTGTTGCGGAAGATTTCGTTCTCAGGAGATTGCCTTTCTGTCCTGGTTTCTTCCTAACAGAAAAATAATCTTTCCTAACGCCCATGATTGATTTATATTGTATGTTCATTGAGAATAAAATTCTCTAACAGACCCTAATTTCGATTTCCCCTAATTGACTTACCGTCTTATTTAATAAAGCATGGATGACCTTAGTGGATAGTGCTTAAATAGCTGTAGAGAAAGAGATACACATGTGAAACCTGCGGAATCGTAGAAAAGACCATTCCTTAGTCTGCCTAAAAGTAATTTCCTTGACAACTGTTTGGTGTTAACTGTAATCCGAAAATTTGTGGCTCATTTTTTAATAATAAATCTACCTTAACATTAGTTAATATTCAAGACAGAAATATAGCTGCCTGACACTGACATCTTGTATTTCTTATTTAAAGAACTCCAAAGCAAATTAGTACAAGGGTTAAAAGAAAAAAAAATCATAATATGTGATGCGTGAGTAACACCGACAAACTTTGCAGAGAAATTCCTCGTTACCGCAGTGTTGCCAGTTGAAGTTTCCGACTGTTAATAATTATATGGCTAGCAACATTGCCCGTTGGTACCGGGACCAAACTTCGCACACGTGTTTATAATGCAATGTTCTTCGTATTTTTCATAATCTTTTTGGTTCTTTCGCAACTCACTGTTGCCAGTCATAATTTCAACTGGCAACACTGCGGAATCGAGGCACTTCTCAGCAAAGTGAAGGATAAACTTTCGTCTTGATTTGATATGAGGAACACATGTGCAAGATTTGTCGATTTTATTCACGGAACACCCTGTATTTTAAAGAAAATGAGCTCAAATTGTATTTTTCGATTTCACTTTCATACATTTTGGGTTCTTTTCCTCTCATTTGAAACTACATTTTATAGTTCTTTAACACTCCAAGATGGCGAACTGACGTTTTTACGTTCGGATTCAGGTTTTTATAATACCAGCTTATCTTCTAATTTTAACATCCTTGGAGATTTCAATGACATCATGTTTGAGGCACTCAGTTAGTTCTACAAAACTTGGGAGTGAACAACCCTGTCAACAATAAATCTGTTTAGTATTTATTTTAACATGAAAAGTTAAAATCAACAGCCAGTATGTACTAAAACAGAATATGAGAGAGAATATGGTGCAGTGTCTAAACTGTAACGTCCATATTGTGTTTTTAAGCAGAGAACTGACTGCGTTATCATCACAAGTCCAGAAACTAAGGGATACAAGTAACATTGAAGAATAAAAAAAAAGTTGTAGGTAATCTTTTATATCTCGAAATATATGAGACACAAAAGTGTCATATTTTGCACAAAGAAACCTTGACCTTTAGTGTGTCCATGTACAAAATATGATAGTTTTGAGTGACATATATTTCGATTTATATATAAAAGAATACCTCGAACTTATCTTGTTCGTCAATGTCATTTGTACCTCGTGGTTTCCGAAGTCGACATATCTGTTTAGTGACAATATGGAAACAAGATCTAATTATGGTTATAAAAATATACATATGTTCTTTATCAATTGTTAACTTTTATAGCAATTACAAAAAAAAACAAATGACAGAGCTTCATATATTTCCTCTTAAGACGTTTTTCAGCACTGAAATGTGAAAATAAATCTATACATCATTTTTAGATTAATTCTTTTCTTTTTTTTTTCACTTTCTACCAGTGGCGGTTCGTCACCTCGAAACCAGGTGAAGTTCTACAAAGCATATCCCAGTAAATTATGTTTGATATCAGTTATCCTCGATCCTTAGGTTTAGCTGGATTACCCATAATTCCACTTTTCATTCTGACACATTATTGCTACGACGTCACTCCTTACTCTAGTATGGACTGGATAACTACTTCTTAAAAAAAATCGTGACATGGTGAATCATCATTACACATGGTGCTCCAACTTTATAACGTAGGTAACCTCCTTATTACTGTAATGCCATTCTTCGAAATGGTGATACCTCTAACCACAAAGTTATGCGTTTGTAGGGTCCTTCCTACGCATTCAAGACGTTACATACGTATTTACCTGTGTAATCTACGGAAGAACGTAAAACCAGTTTGGACATGACGGCTTGACTAAGTATATCTGTGCAACATCAAAGACCAAGTGCTATGTTCTGAAAGAGAAAAGGACTCATATTTTCTGAGTTATGCATGCTTAACTTCGAGGGCGAAGCCTCCAAATTACGAAATACGAATCATGATAGATATCGTTACATGTGTGTACAATTTCCCTCCCCGACAAAAAAAAAAAAAAAAAGAATCCAGAAAAAAAGAAGAAGAGCAAGTACAGTTTGAAACGAGATGAGTTGACATAAAAATTTTAAAAAAGTAGAGAAAGACAGAGAGAGAAATGACAAGAGAAAGCAGAGAGGCGAAGAGAACCGGGGGAAAAAAATCCGAGGAAAGTGAGTGTGGAAGGGACGACCAGAAAACCCGTCATTGAAATCAATTTTATGATAACGACTCCCCAGCTCATGTTTGATGCATGCGAACTGATGCGGATAATACGATTGTCTATTCATACCCAGCCCTCTCTCTCACTCCGCCATCTTGCTTCCTCGTGCAGCAGCAGCAGCGAGTGAATAAGAGATGGAGAGAATGCACGAAAGGGGAGGTAGGCGGCGAGTTTGAGCGAGAGAAGAAATTTTTTGTATATATGTGTGTGTGTGCAAGAAAGCAAAAGAGAGGGAGGTAAGAAGATAACTCATATGAAGAAGCAAACAAGGAGTTAGGGGTAGGAGACGTGAAGAGGGGATGAAGTGTAAGGGTCTTAGAAGAATATCTATTCTTTTTCTTAAGAGGAAGAAGAAAATAGTCGTGGGAACTTCCTCAATTCCAAGTGAATTTTCGATCGTCAACTTTTCAAAATGAAGGAAAAGTTATGTATCTGTAATTAAATGTGATTTGGCAGTGAAGCAAGAAAAACAACGGCTCTATTGCAATAGTGGTGGTAGTAGGGTAAGGTGGGGGTAAAAGCTGACTGGAGAACGAGTGGAGTAATAAAGAATATTGGAAAAGATTATAAAGAGACAGAAGAAAAAGGGTTTAGAAAGTAAGTAAAGAAAAGAGGAAAACGATAGAGTGAATAATATTTTTTTCTTGAAATAGAAAAAGAAGATGACGGAAGGGCGAATAAAAGAGAGAAGAAAGAAAGGACTGAACTAATAAAATTGTGGACGGTTCCAATGTCGAATCTTCCCTTTATTATTAAAAAGAATATCACTAGATGGAGCGCAATGCAAATTGTTCCACTGCACTTCATTTCCCCCTTGCTATTTTCACTGATGAGTCCATTCAGAAGAGGAAATTAATTTTTAAAAGCAATTCGCGATTAGAGGAGTAAATATATGGTTCTCTTAGAAATAACTTGGAATAATAAACTTATTCTGAAGTGTTTGATATTTAACGAGACACTCTCATTTTGCTTATTTATAATATTTACTAGTGTTGTATTTGATGATTGGTGCTAACGTTGCGATTTGTTCACTAAATCAAAATTATACGAGGTTCGTTTAAGTGTTAAGATGTAATATATTTTGATTTAAATACTCCCCTAAAAAACTGAAACTAACGTTACTATTCATCATGGTCACCCTGTAGTAAACGTACATACTTTTCACAATATTAACGCACGATTACATGGCCGGCACATACTCTTCCTTTGGAAGTTATTTTGTGCACTGTAAAATCGCTAATACAGCAACAGAACAATTTGAAAATGAGAGTGTCCTTCAGTGTTGGAAAAAGGCAAAAGTGGCTAGGTGCAAGATCAGGTGAGTACGGAGCATGAGAAACCACTTCAAAGTTGTTGGTAAGAAACTGTTGAACAAGGCCCATGGGCAGGAACGTTGTCTTGAAGAAAGCACACAGATGCAGCGTTTTCTGGCAGTTTTTCTCCTAATGCTCGAAGAAACGTTGTTTTCAAAATATCTTCGAGGGCTACAGCCGTCACTGTTTTGCAAGTGGGAATGCAGTGAGTGAGGATAACACATTTGTTGTTCCAAAACCTGGCTGCCGTCTAGGCATGGTACCGAGACCGAGACTGGTCTTGGTCTCGTCTCGAATTCGAGACCAAGACCGATGACGAGACTAAGGTTCAAGAATCGAGACGAGACCTTGACTCTATGCTTCGAGACTTACTCGAGACGAGACCAGACCGAGACTTATCCCTCGAGACTCGAGACTATAAGCTTTATTTTCATGAATGTCGATAATATTAATTTAATGCTTTTGTTGATGTTTCATAGTAGAAGAAGTCTCGTGACAGTTTCATTCTGATAAATTTTATTTAACATGCTGTGTTGTGGTTTTAAAATATGACTATAAGTCATATAAGTAGTCAGTTATCAATGCCAAACTATCTTCTGTCTTTCAATAATAATATAAATGTGTTGGAGATTGTTTCGGGGACAGATAAATACAGAAATGTATTTCTTCTGCGTATTTTTATCCTCATGTTTTCTCCCTGCTGATAATCTTTTACTTCTGTTGACACTCTCCCATTTACATCAGCCTCTGCTAGACTGATCCCGTAAAGAATGTAAAGAAGCATAGATCAAGAAGCCAAACTGTCTAAATTGTAATATAGATCTTTTCTTACACCATTTACTTATTATAATTTTAAAAAAATGGGAAGATTTTTGAAATACTAACCGGTACCTTAGAAAATGATTGAGATATTCCTACGTATAGGGCCTATGTAAAGAAGCAAGTTGGAGCTCAGTCGCGAGACACCTCAACTATCTTCGTAGCCCTGGTAGTTCCTGATTTGAAAGTTGTCGACAGAAAGACATAGCGATTGTATAAGGCTTCCCAGCACTTGTTGCTGAAGCCTAAATGTTCTATAAAGTTTCCCTTAAGAGCTTCTTAGTTTATGCAGAGGAAATTTGCATAACATATCACGTAAATACCATATACCTGTGCATTAGATAAAAAAAACAGTATTGTTTTTATAAAAATCAAGTGAGGCTGAGCGAGCGTCAAATTTGGATTATCTGTATGTTGTTGGTGAAGTTTCGCCGAGACCTCCTGAACAACAAATCAAACACCTTCGTAGCCCTAGTAGTTCCTGAGTCGAAAGTTATTGACAGACGGACATAAAGGTGATATAAGATTGTACATAGTATACTTTGGACACAGTGATTTTTTTAAACCTGTTAAGCTATGCTTTGCTAGGATCGTTCGAATGGCATTTTAATCTAATAACACTATTTAAAAGTAGCGCTACCGGGAACACACCTCACTCTTTTGTTTTTGCTTTAATGTATATACGTGCAGCTGTATATGTGTATATACCTATAAATTGGTTCTTTTAATCAGTCAAGAGCAATATTATAAACTAATTGATTCGTGTGGCTGTGGAGTTCGGTAAACGCTTTCTTCAATTTCTTTGTATTTGATTATTTTCTTGTATCAAAGTTCACAATAAGTAAAATTTTTGTCACGTACTGTACACTGTTGAAAGTTTTGTTAACGTTTCTAGGAAGTCTAAGGGAGGTTTCGCAGAATTCTTTGTATTTCATGTTGTTTCACTGTAATGGAGGAAAGCTCAGAGACTTTTCGTATGATTATCTGGATATTTTTCGTTTTCAGTTCTGCACATGCGCAGAATGAGAAAACTTTTTCCTATAGTAGCTGTGCATGCAATGTTGATCAACAGTTTGCTGCCGCCATTTTGTCAGTTCTTATTTTGGTAGAAATAGGAAATATTTTGAGTGAATGGGAATTCCGAACCCTAATTGACAATTACATAAATGATTAGAATGTGGCGTAAGTCGTGAGTTAAACTTAGTTTATATCTTCGGGATTCAGCGAACATAATTCTAACATTCTGTACTATTTTCTTCTAACTGGAAATTGAGTGCAGTCATTACGACTCTTGACTAAAGAACCCGTATTCATGCCTACATTTAAAAATACCTCATTTTCATAAAACAAAAATTGGCGTTATTGCGTCTGAAATTTCGACTTTTGAGGAAAACTAGTATCAGATTCATAATTAGCACATCAAAATCATTTAGAAACTTAAAATATCCAGATAAACAATTTCTTGTTGAGTAGATAAGAGTTAGTAAACCACTTTTTGTGTTTTCTTTCCTGGGGATTTCTGTGTAGTTTGGCTCGGCATATGACCGAGTTTGGTTTGTAAAATTGCCAGATTACAGCTTTGTTTTCGTTATCTAAGTTCTATATAGAGAAGTCTTCTTTATTTTCTTGTAATAGCTATTCTTTTTGTTTACAGTATTGTCACTTTTTGTGCTAAGTAGTTATTTTTCATCAATATTGGCAATATACTTCCTAAGCGGTGGTGACAATTTTAACTCTATCCGGTTATACATTTCTCCCTGGATATATTTATATTGGTTGGACTGGATGTATTGGTGGACAGTCTTTGTTTCATATCTTAGGGCGCCTAGGACTTATATGTTGCGGGAGTCAGAATTTTCAAGTAGGCCAGATAAGAGCGTTTTCTTTATATTCATTTGTAAGAGAACTTTAAGTTCTAGTTTTTGTTTCGGTTTGAGAACATTTCACTTCGAAAGGTGAGTTAATGTGGGGTATTACATGTTTTGGAAGTTTATTTTCGTTTGTCTAACAAGTTCTGGTTTTCTTGAAAAGGTGTGGTGGCCTTAAGAGAGGTCTTTTATTATTATTATTATTGTTCATAAGTTTTGTCTTTCCTCTCCGCCAGAGGTGAATATTTTGTTTAGTTAGGAGGAAGTCCAGTTCTATTGTCTTTCCTCTGGTTTCCCCAGTTTCGTGGGTTCAATATAGAAATAGTTTTTTATTATTTTATTGCAGATTTCGATGTCTAGATTCAAATTTTATTCAAGTTGTTGGGTCACATCATTATAAGAAGTGTTCCATCATAATGTTTAGTTTGTCTGTGACACCATGCAGAATTTCGTCAGTTGGTTAAATTCTTGTAGAGTTTTTGTTACCCACAACAAGAAAAAACTATTTTTGCTATTTTGATGAGAACTTATTTACTGAGTCACTTCTTCTACTAGCCTCTGGATGTAAGATTTCTGCCTCTAGCCGGACTTGAATCCGAATTGTTTAATGGTGTCCACCTCAAGACAACGTGTTCAATATGACATGTCCACAGTATAGAAGGCTGCTTTAATCGGCTATTTCTCTTATCGCTCAAACCACCGCTTTCTGACTGTTTCTACGCTGCCGCAAACTCAATATTCATTTACATATTATATACGCACCTTTTATTCTCAGTTACACCCCGAGGCTAGAAGATTACTGTGCTTTGTCTAACTAATCCTTACCACTGCGTTGCGAAGTATAAATGCACTTCATCATCACTATCATAAAAAGGTAATCAACGTTGTCCACAATAGAGGCGATTCCGTCTACTGAATTCTGTTTAAAACATTTTTATACATCTTCTACACATACACAACTAACGCCATCTATCGGATTTAACATGTATTATAACGAATACAACGAATAAACCATGTTGGTTCCATATTGGGTCCCCGTACCTTAACACCAAAGAGTATTAGTAAGTAAGTAATCTCCGGTATTACTATACGTTTTTAAAAGAGTACTGTCGGTGCCGCAGAACACCGTGACTCAAATTTCCCCCATGTATCATAACTAAAATATTAACTATTTGGTGAGCTCAGGTAAAATATCGTAGTGCCATCATAAAATAGTGATTTTTAACTTTACTTAGAATATTGAGAGATCATGAAGAACGGTAGTTCTTTGAGCGACGCTGAGAAACGAGTCTGTAAGCGGCGGATCTAGCGAACTATAAGCCCGATTTTAATGCTTGAACTTGCATTTGAAAGCTCTTTGCCATATTAAGACACACACAAAAATTCGGGCCGGTAGAACCTCCCTGGGACCCCTAGCACCTCCCTGAGACCCCTAACGTGGTTCGAAAAGAATACCTTTCTGATTATAACACTGACTCCAGACCATATAGGCGGTCAAAACTTGCGGAATCGTAATCTACACTTCAATACCTTTGAAACGGTGTATAAAGCGTCAAAATCGGTGAAGGTGTTCAAAAGTTATGATTTTTTTTAGTCGAATCACAGAATTTTCACAAATAATCAAAAAAAGTATCTTTGTCATTCTGTGTGTATTTTTGCTTTAGCCCCAAATGATTGGTTTTGGTATCAGGGGGGGTTTTATGGGTCAATTGCGGGCTCCAACAAATTGGGGTAAAAAAAAAATGCTTATTTTTTTAAAATAGGAGTTACAATTTTCGAGATACTAACCCTACCATGGTCCAAAATCGATCCTTTGTATGAAGACTATGCACTTTTTTTTAAATAGACAGCCTTACAAAATAAGTGATATCAGTACCAAAAAAAAACTCTTCGGGGCAAAAGGAAAAGTGACGCAAGAATTCTACTCACAAAAGAAGTGATATCCATTTTGCAAATGACTTTCTTTGTGTCACTATGGTGGAGGGGGGGATACTAAGTCTCTTAATTTTATTATAAAAGAAACACTTTCGTCATAGTGGCACAAAGAAAGTAACTCGCAAAATGGATATAACTTCTTTTGTGAGTAGAATTCTTGCGTCACTCTTCCCTTTACCCCGAAGGGGTTTTTGTATTGATACCCAGTACTCATAAGTCTTATCAAGAAAAATAAACAACAAACAGTTTTTTTTACTTTTTCCTTCTTCCTAAAAGCATAAGAGAACATACGCTGGAACTTGGCAAAAGAAATAAAATCCGAAAGCAAAGATTAGGCATAGAATAACAGTCCGTAACAAATATTTAGTCACCTAGCACAATTCTTTAGGAATGTGTAAATAGTAATAGAAAAAGACTTATTTTCAAACTTTGGTCTCCTGCCATTTTGAATAGGGACAATATAGCGATAATTAATTTCTTCCAAAATATTTATTTTGTCGACTCCTTTCAAACAAGCTACTCAACCCTCCTTTTGATACTTGTAATTTTTAAGTTAAACCTCGACTAACCCTCCGAGGGGACTTGGAATATGACTTTTTTCGTTGAAAATGTAAACACCTGAAAATAACGGAGTTTGTGTATGTTATTTTCACGTATTTACAGTCGCTCAGAAAATACAAATGGAAACGGGAGGAAACGGGAGGACCTCGAGAAAACCCTTGCACAAGGTGTTTGTCCACCACAAAACAGCAAGTTGAGTTGTAGAAAGAACTCATAGATAAAGGATTGCAAAGTCAGATGACGTAGTACGGCATGGCACTTGCAGGTACTGTAAGGAAAGAAAGAGCAGGTTGACGTTGGAATTTCACTCTGGATGCTGTCAGACTCTACGAGGCGAGAAGCATATCACAGCAACATTGCAATCTCTACCTGCCATTACACATAGCTACACAATACAGCCTGTTATATCTGCCAGTGGAAAGTTGCTGTCGCCCATGCTCATAGTCTTGAAAGAGCTTCATGGTACGTTTGGGCCACGGATTCAACAAATAATGTTCCACCCACAAAACTTATACATTTGTGCATCATCATCTGGAAAAGTGACAAAACAAATAATTAAGACGTGGTTCGAATCGGTGTTCCTAACACAGGTCGATGAGCAAACGGTAATGTTAGTCGACTCGTAGTCGGATTATGATCGAGCCGACTTGGCAACAATAATGCCACTGGACTGACAGTGCAACATTATGACGATACCTACGCACACAACTGGGTTAATACAACCTCTGGACGTGCATGGTGTCAGAGTTTGGAAGAACTTCGTACGCAAAGTATCTGATGCAGTACGCCTTCAGCAACTCAACATCAATCTACACAGCAGAGACAATATCCTGACACTTCAATCCCTTGTGCATAATCAACTGTCGTCTCCACGGTACATACGTGTATTCTAATACGCGTGGTTTTCTCGAGGTCCTCTCGTTTCCTCCCACTTTCTTCATTCCACCAATTCATCCCATCATCATCCATACGGCCTGAGTCATAGTTGCCTAAAGGCCATAAAATAAATTAAAATTAAAAAATTCAACTTGATGTTCTGATATATATGCCACTCACTGTGCAGTACTGTCTCGCTGGCTGCCTCTACGCACGGCGTTTGCATCCTTCCTGAGTGTTCTCCCATCTTCGTGCATTGAGATGAATCTGCGTCTCTTTCGCATACGGGCGACGTATGCACCCAAAACAAAAATATGTATTTTCCGTTTTCATTTCTTCTTTCTTCCTGCTCCTTGCCACCCTCTTCGCTCATTTCCGTAGCACATTGTGGCAATGTTGGAAATCCGGAAATGTGTGATTGGTCCATTTCCGGATGTTCTGCTTTCTTCGCATGGGTGCGTCCTACCTCGTTGCCTTGCGTCTACTATGGGTAGTATTTCGTACATTTAACCTTTTCCGATATCTCTTCTCGCTCTCTCAATATTCCACACAATCTCATTTTGACCCCATGTTTATGCCCCTATTTGACCCTTTCAATGCGGTT
>JAGDQP010043499.1:0-16200 GCA_022664845.1 Lepisma saccharinum | reverse complement strand
ACGAGTTGTGCATTACTTTTTTTTTAAATGCAGAAACATAACATCCATACCCTGTGCGGGATTCCAGTTCGAAACCTCTTTAATGCGCGTCTAAACTCTTCTGATATCCTGACTCCAAGAGCACGAGCCAAACCTCTCTTCCCGAAAAGTTCTCAAGATTTTTTAAAAAATAGTTATAATAAATAAATAAATATGGACCTTTGTATGCCCTCCGAAGTTATATAAATACCCCGCGGAGAAGCCTTGGAACCAATGACATCGTGCCAGTGGTCGACGGCACATAAAAAGGACATAGCGGTGGAAATGTTCCCTTTTTTTAATTTTCATATTGACCATCCGTAGTATCTTTCGAATACTATTCAGTAATCTTGACCACCTGTTGATTTTTGAATCCAAAGTTACACAGGGAAGGGGGGACGTTAGAGGTGTTATATGAATTAGTGTGTTGAGAGTGGAGCACTGAGAAGGGCTAACACTTTTTAATAGCTCTCATGTAATTCCCACCTGGAAAGGAGACTCCCGTTTATTTGCCAAGTTCAACAATCCGGTGTTATCTTCCTTTTTACGCGTGTCTTTTCTTCCTTAAGAGCAGCCCCTCCTTATTCCTCCGGCTTCCCCCTTACAACTAACCGGCAGATGAAGTGAACTCGTCCGCAACATTTCACTGGCTGGCATTATAACAGGCTGTGGTGTGGTTCGTGATACGCGACGCGAGTGCGCTCTAGCAGTTTGGCTTGCTGGGTAGAGTTGAGAAGGGAAAATTTTGTTTTGTTTTTTCTTCGTTTGGTGCTGTAAAGTGCGTGTTGTCGTTTTTTTACTTTAGAAAAAGTTAGTGTCTTGCATTTAGAGCTGTAAAAAAATAGTCCAGTGTAGTGAATCTTATTTTCTTTGATTTCCCAAGGGGAGAAAAGAGTGAAGATAAAGTTTGTGGAAAAGTTTTGCACAAGTTTGAAAACAGTTGCGCATCGGTCAAAATTACAAATCAGGTGAGTACAGAAGCGAATAACTTTCACGTGATAAAACTTTAGTTTCTACTTTCTAGTCTTTCTACTAAAATATTCTCCCAGTTTTTGAACGACGGAAACCCATGTGACAACACCGGCCGGGACTGATGTTGCATGAATCTTGAACGAGAACTTGTTTTTGTAATTTGCATTGAATTGAAGTTTTACTTGTTTTTTCTTTCAACTAGCCTTTGCATACTTGTGTTGTGTCCTTGAAAGATACGTAGAGAACTACATCAAACGTTTATTCTTAACTAATTGGGACGGGCCCAAAGAAAATAAATTTTCTGGAAGTTATTATAGCAGTTATAATTTTCGACGGTGCAAATTGATCTTTGCATATTTAGTGACCGGATTTCGCTCCATTTTTGGCATGCAAGATTTGAATAAGTCTAGAAGTACGCTGTGATATGCGTTGTTCATAATTTTTTAACGTTGTAAGGCTTTGGAAATATTGTTCAAATAAATCCAGTTTAGGGTAGATGCGGTCAATAGAACGTAATGCATTGCAAGAGTGAAAAAAAAAAACGATCAAATCGGCCTTGTTTACCTTAAGACATGAGCAACATCCTAGCATGCCTGATCGCAAGCGTGCTTGCATCCAAATCGAAAGAGCCTGAGACAGATCCGTTCACTCAAAGCAATTTAACATCCTTTCTATTGTGTAGTGGAATCTCAAGACCTGACTGCATGTCGTCAAAAATGCTGATCCCCCTTCTCCTAATTCTAAAGCATAAATGAAAGCTTCCAACTACTTATTTTATTTACAGTTCTATTGTTTTCATAATTAAAGTTCATGCGTGTATTTAATAACTTGTGTTTTTACGCATGATAAATCTGCATGTCAAGTTATCAGATGGTGGAAAAAAGGTGTGTCCGTAACGAATATTTTTTTTTTATTATTGCTCTCTAGTTAGTTCCCGCAATTCGCAAGCCATTGACGTTCTCATACCGTGATATCAGTGTTCTGCCAGAGCTTAAGACGGCTCCTCGCTCCAACCCCCCCATTTTTAACATTTTTCAAAATATTTCGAAAACTAAGAGTATTATCAAAAATGTAAATTCATTGCGCACTAGAACTTACGAATTACTATGGAATGCAATGGACAGCGATCTCGAGATAGTGTCCTTTGACGGGTGATACGTTTTCAAAGATTATGACGTCATTATTTAATTGAAGTCTGATCACTCATCAGTCGGCAAGATTTCGAGATAGCTGCCCATTACATGTCATAGTAATTTGTAAGTTCTAGTGCGCCATGAATTTATATTTTTGATAGTACTCTTAGTTTTCTAAATATTTTGAAAAATGTTAAAAATGGGGGAACTGGAGCGAGGTGCCCTCTTAATGGGAGACCCTAAAATGCCTGAGCAAGTTGAAACTATGGTGGCTTGCCATTGCTTTTAATGGTGACTGATAACCACCGTAAGAACGGGACCCGATCTAGCAATCCACCCTATACTACTACATTAAAAGAATGTTTTGTTTGTCTCATGAACAAAGTGTAAAGGGGCTGCAGACAAGGTCCCCCATTCGTTCAGGGACCCTAACAGAGTTTATATAGCCAAGGACCCCCAAATAGCTTAATCCAGCACTGTTTCTAACATAAACTAACCTAAAATCAGTAATGCATAGGGTGGACCAGTTCTCTACATCCTTCCCGTTATATTCTCAGTAGCATCAGTATTTATCTAACATGAATTTTCCATTGCGTTCTTTACGATCAAATCCAGTTTAGGGTAAGCAAGGTAGCGTGAACCATTTAATCTCGGCCAGCGTAACGTAAAGAACCTGCTTGAGCAGGTAAACGTTTACCTGTTTACACCGCACCGGCGTAATGAAGAAACCTACCTATCCCAGGTTTCGAACCCAGAATATTTTAATCCTGAGGCGGGAACAATGAGTCATCTCTCAGGTTCTGGCGTTCATATGTTGAATGCATTCTTTGATATCTCTCGCCAACAGAGATGTTTAGTTGATCTTAACTCTAAATCTTTTGATTTGTGATATCCACGCAAGGTCATCAACTCTTAATGAGGCCATGGCTCTTCTTAATTTGTTAGGTGAGCACATACCTCACTTTCACTATCAAAGGAAGAATATTCATTTTTTGTTCACATAATTAAGACGCTGACATCATTTCTATGCGATAGCAGGCAATGGCAAACTACCTTCGATTCACCTTGCCAAGTGACCTTTGTGTCACGGAGTGTTCAAGTCTCCGAGTAGAACACTCATAATCATTAACTTTGTCTGAGCAATATTCGTTTAATCTCATGGAATCTGACAGGATTTTAACGGGCGGGGGGAAGGAGTGTAGAGTTTTGCAGGATTTCCACCGATTTTTAACCGTAAAAAAAGTTGTATGTGCTCAAGAATTATGGAGTGGGAATAATCCGCATGAATATTATTTATTCTCGCAATTTTCGACAGTCGTGTCAAAAAGGGTTTCCCAAGATTTTTCATCAGTCACGAGGCAAATATCGGTGTACTGTACGGTTAGGCCAAGCCTTTTACACCTTGGACCGTCCCAGTCTGAGATGCCTAAGGGCGGTAAACAAGTTCAGAATTCAAAATGACTATAAGCTATAAAACTTGTTGTCAAGCTAATAGAAAATGTGGGAGAACTGTTTAGAAATTTGGCTCCGCATCCTTCCTCGTAAAAGTAATGGAATGAATTCAAGAATGAATAGGGATGGGCTCCAGTTTTGTCTATACGGTTGTCCTATGTGATTGATAAATTACGTTCTGCTTGACCAACTTTGTACGTCCCACCTTTCAAAGAGTGAAGATAGCTCAGATCCACAATCTCTTTACCTATTGTTCAGCATATCAGAAGTCTTTTTCTGGTTAAGGAAGAAG
This sequence comes from Lepisma saccharinum, assembly GCA_022664845.1. Taxonomy (NCBI): domain Eukaryota; kingdom Metazoa; phylum Arthropoda; class Insecta; order Zygentoma; family Lepismatidae; genus Lepisma; species Lepisma saccharinum. The sequence goes on along the minus strand of JAGDQP010043499.1, from coordinate 12,333 downwards.
AAAAGGTAGAATGATCATAAATCATAAACTTATCCAAACTTACCACTCTTCATCGTCTTTCTGATAACAGTAGACTCGGAGCTATTCAGGGAATGCATGAATACAAGAAACGTCTCTTTTTCCCTCTTCGAAGCCGCGTCATCAAATAAATGTGATTTGTTCAAGTCTCCCCATGTCAATTAAATTACGGTCTGAACCAAACATACAAAAAGAAGTCCATAAATAAATTCAAATAAATTATTCTCCCTCTGTTAGAGCGAAGGCCGTACATATGGTCCTGTGACCTGTTGCAGTGCGGAAGGTACAGCTTCAAACCCCAAAGCAGCAGTCGTAATGAACCTAAGTTTCCTTTGGTTGCAGTGGTCGAATCTTGTTATTCTTTCATAACAGTTTTGAAGACTATAGGCATACTGCCAATATTTTTTACTCGTTAGAGCATATTCTGGAGACAAAATATACTATTTAGTCTGTTGACAAAAAACATGTTTTTTATCTACACATGAAAATGTGGTATAAAATTATGTTGTACAGTTTATGATCTGTTAATTTCTTTTATATACATAAATGTAGCATTTAGGGAACAATCAGTTTATCCAATATGTATGTAGATTACTGTAATTCTTTACCTTTTTAAATTAATGAGTAAATCTATGTGTCTTAACTTCCGATAGTGTTAGAATTATGTTGCTTAATCAGCGTGATTCATTGTGAGCACGTGAAGCACATAGAAATTTGTTTTTATATTGAGTGTTTTTAGTTGGTGATTAGTCAATAAGTTACGACGACACCTGTTGCTTCTTTCTCAACACAACATACTTTTGCAGTGTTGCCATACTGGCATACTTACGTCAATTGTCTTTGCTCTTCTTGTTTTCACTTACTAGTACGTAGAACAGTAAAATACAATACCGGTATGGGGGGGGGGGGGGAATATAATGTTATTATTCTTCTTGCCTTGACGATAGTTTTAATTAATTACGTCATGGTTTGACTTTAGGTTCAATCAGACACGTTGGTTTTCGGAGGGGTTCACGAGCTTCCGGAAAGGAGGGGGGTTAAGGTGTACCTGCTCATGAAATTTATATTAAATACACATAATTACTGCTAAAATTAAACTAATTCTGCCAAAATCTGAATTTGGAAGGTTCGGGCCACCGGACCCAACCCCTACATACGTTCGTGGGTTGAGTGCTAAAACAGAGTTACGGGCATAGGTGTTTAACTACGAGGGTGGCCCGCAAGGGCAAAGTTGGAACGTGAAGGTGAGGTTTAAGTGAAGATGTGAGGGGAAGGAGGGTGAGTAAAGTTTGCAACTTGAGGGTGAGGGCCACCTTCGTTAACCACAAAATTGCTGCAAATATTGTTCCAAACGTAAAGTACCCCCCCTCCCCCAAAAAAGATTTGTGTTATGTTTAAAATACAACATACAATCCTAATTGAACGTGAGAGTGACGGGCGGGCTAAGCGAAGCTGTTACTGAGGGCAGAGTTGCAACGTGAGGGTGAGGATGAAATTGAAGTTTGACGAAAATGAACACCTTTCGTTACGGGGGTTGCTGCTGCATTAGACTACATGGTAGAAAAGAAGGGAGAGGGACTTCTTTCCTTCGATCAGATTTGTAAACGGGTTTATGTTCTAGAATGCTTAAACTATATGACCCATTGATTTAGTGCGTTCGCTTTCTGTAATATGATCGCAGGTTTAATTTCCGCTCGGGTGTTTTCAACGGAGTGGTTCGGGGCCTACTTGACCAGACGCTGTAGGTCCTTAGAAACTCATAGCTCGTTTAGGGCGTTAATAACAATTTAGTCAAGAACCCATTGATATAAGGTTTTAAGTAAGTAAATAAAAACCATTCACACATAACTATACTTGTAATTTGAAAAGAATGTAGTTTTATATTTCGTAACCACTCCCACCGTCGGTACGGATACGTTGTGACGTACACATTCGAAGCACAGTCGCGAGATCTTAGTTCTTCAGCAGGCTGCGTATAAACGTCACGTCATTCTTGGTGCTTTGTGGGCCTGGTATTGTCTACAGCCAGGTGGAGTGCGAAAGGGACCGCCCTCACCAACACACTGAAAAGAGAGGCGTCTCCCAACCAGCCTGGATACAAACTGTTGAAACGATAACTTTTGACATAAATTGCATTTATCTTAGATAAATGAAAGATCTTTTGCACATCTTGAATTAGTAACTTTAAACGTTCCTTTGTATCCGTTCTCACTTTTTTTTTTTTTCGTTCCCCCCCCCCCCCCCCCCCCCACACGATTTACGAAATTTATCAATACTCTGTATACACTATTGTAGCCTACCTACGAGAGAAGTTGAAAATGGCGGAAAGGGGATAGAAACTAGGTCGTTTCAGTGGTGAATATGTTTTCACCTAAATATGATATACAGCTGTATATCCTCACTTTCCTCTTTATATATTGAAATAGTTCGATGCGACGCCGTACTTTCTGTACCCATTTAGGACCAGATGTGTACAAAGGGTGTGAATAAAGTTTTTTTTAATGAGTGAGTAGAATTGCCCATATACCATTTTACTTTCCTTTGGTTACCTTATTTTTGTTATTGAAATAAAGCTATGTATAGAGAAGTGTCCTTGTGTATATTTCAAATGTTTTGTAATCATATCGAGTCTGAGAAAAAGAAAACAACTTGTACTGGAATTTCCTACTCACTGTGACACCATATATTTATACATCCACGAAACACCACAAACAAGTATTATGCGGTGTAAATGAATATAACTGAAAAAAAAAAAATGTCACCGCTTATGACCACTGAAATAACCCTATAATTGTTATACTGTATACATTTATATATAACAGGAAACGAAAGAGAAATTGTCGGAATGAGTCATTTGTGAGCCAAAGGCATGTTTATCTACGCAATGACTTTCGGTTTCAATTTTAAAGAAGAAAATCCGGTTAAAAAAAGAGAAAATAAGATAAGTTGACAAAACGTCTAGTTAGTGACGTGAGTGAGGGACATGATGAAGACTGCCGAGCATTTGTTTTTGTTCCTGTTTTCTTTTACTCCATATTGAGACCAGTAAATTCGAAACCTTACGTTGTCTTCTGCTTATGAGGGCAAAGTTGCAACGTGAGGGTGAGGTTTGATGAAAATGAACACCTTTGATGGTGAGAATTTCCAGTTTACGTGAAGATCAGATAGTGTAGTGAGGAGGAGGAACCAATTTACTGGACGAGTTTTATGTTTAGAGCCTGGATATTGAGACAATATGCACTGAGATTTAAAAAAAAATCTACACTAAGAGTGCAATAAAGAGTTATTTATGCAAATGGAGAACTATTTTCTTGAACCCTGCTTTAATGAATATTACTTTAATACGTATACTCCTGTAGAGAATCTCATATCACCAAATACAGTGCCTTAAAAAAATAAAATAAAAAATAAAAAAACCAATGTCGCTGTCATTTTAAAAAAAACTTTTAAGGAAAATGACGGATGGCGCCGAAAATTGAGAATTCCGCTCCAGGAATCAAACCCTGGACTACTCGGCTAAACAAAGGTTCAGTGTTCCGCATTCTCCTTAGAGCTGCACAATCAGGAACATATTTAGAATCTACAGACGTGTAAATCCTTTAATATATTTAATTCATTATAAATTTCCCACACCCAGCCCTTGTGGTCCAGGCGGTAATGCAGGCTTCGGATCGGTAGTGGGTACGTAGTTACATACCTCGTTACTGACCGTCTTGACGGAGATTTTCCAGCGTTTCCTCTAAGTTTCACCAGCCTAATGCTGCGGTTGTACCTTAAATAAGACCCAAGCCGATATTCTTCATTTATGAATTCATTTGTAATCCATGGCTAAAGGCTGCGAAGGGTTAGGTGAGGGATCACAAAAGAATTCATATTGAAATAGGTTTCCCACACGGTCCGAGTTGTTCACAGAAAGTAGTTGATTGCATTCCCAATAGTACAACGATCTTCCGTGATGCAACAACGCTTCTTTCTCGTCATTTTCACAGCTCCCCTTCTACATAAATTTCCCCTTGATAAACTTCTAACGTATTCTCCACATCCCCTATTCACCAGTTGCAATAAACCCTGTTTTGAACAATTGAAAGAGAGGAAAAGAAAGTAGACACAATGGCAAAAGAAGTAACTTCCGTTTCCAGCTTGTTAACTTTGAAAAGACGCGAGCAACTTCATTTGGGAAAATGATGCACAAAAACACCTACTAAACAACTGGCTCTTCTTCATTTTACAGTGCGGACTAATAATGACATCACCCAAAACAAAAGAAATAAAACTTTTGAAATAAGAAAAAAATAAAACAAGTTGTCAGTTTACCTTCTCATGGTAAACCGGCATTAAGATGACATCTTCTTCCTTTGGTTAAAATATCTCCCGTCACTTTGTAGCGGATGTTGCTTTATTTTGTCTGCTTCTTTTAGGGTAACCGCAAACAAAAAAAGCTAGTCGAAGCAGAGCGGTGCTTCGTAATGAAGTGGCGCTCACACTGACCAGAGACAAACGGAGCGAAACGCACAAATATATGTTCAACTCTTCCTTTCTAGGTGTGAGGCTACCCTAATAGGTAAAATGCCTCAGAGATGAAACTATGGCGTGAGATACGTTACTTCACTGTAGGTGTTGCTCTCAGCTAGAATCATCACAACAATTTCTTTGAAAGATTTAAACTGATCTGTCCTTACCCTTAAGCTCACAAATTTGAAGGGTTCATAAATTGTTTTTCCGCCCCCATCAACTTTTGGTTATGATTTATCTAAGTCTGACATCATTCCCTCCTGTTATCATGGTGACCGGCGGTTGTCATGGTAAGAAAGTTTTGACAGCCCATTGCCTGAAGTTGCTTTCATGCTTTAAAGAGGGGTGTTGTGGGATTAGTGCAGCGACTCTCAATCACCTCAAAATCCGTTGACGCCTCCCCTACCACCACATCAACGGACCTTGCAGTCACCTCTTTATTGGGAGCCCTCGCCCCATACCGGGGATCGAATCCGGAACCCTGATAAACAAGGAGCTCAACTACGAAATATACATTCAGATTTATAAAAAATGGTCGAAGAAAGATCGTTTTGAAGTCCGAAATTTGTACAATCTGGTACCGTAGATATATTACTTGGCAAGAACAACGTACGGAATGTTATTTTTTTATCTACCAGTATATCGAATATCGGCTTTGTATTCCCCCTTTCATATGCCATTATCTGTGATTCTAGGTGTACTGGTTTTTAAATATACCTTTTCCATATTGCATTCTATTATTATGTTTGATATTCCAGGTTTTTTTTTCACTGCCTGTCTTTTTTAATATGAACTTTTCTAAAGGTTAACGGGTAATATTAAATTCGTTGATGAGCTCATCTTTCTCTCTCTCTCTTCTTCTTTTTTTTTGCTGTTATGCCACAACATGAACCATTTCATGGTTATTTATAACGTACTGAAAGACGAAGATACTTAAAAAAAAAATAATGACTGCGAAGTATTAATAGAACCTAAGCTAATATGTTATGTGTGATTAAGTGAAGCACAGCACCAAAGTATCATATTTCAAATTCGAGTAAATGAAAGTTGTTCTTTATAATGGTGTAGAAACAACTCCTCGCCCCCTTCTGCCCGAGCTTAGTGGTTTCAATTCCGTGCAGTATAAATCTCTTCTTCTTTTTAACGAATGAAGTTTCGAATAAGGAAGCGTAAAATAATTGATATATGATTATAGATATATTACGCCGTGTGTGTGTATGTATTTACTTCTTTGCAATTTCTCACAATTTCTTGAATTGTCTAGTCAGTCTCTTTATTTAACTTTCTTTCAAAGTGTGCATCGTTTTTGGTATTTTTAAAAACCATACTCTTCTACTAAACTTGTTATTACGTTCGCTGGAGAATCGATAATTAATGGCTTTGACTTTTATTCAATATACGAGGGTCTATATAGAAATGAAGATCCAGTATGTGAGGGTGAACTTATTGTTAAAACAAGAGGTACCCAACCTGTATAGTTGACTCCATGATTTCTGCACCAATCAGATGTTGATAGCTCTCTGGTAGTAAAATAGGAGCAGGTTTGGTCTTGATGGAGTTTCGAACTCCTACCCTCCTAATTAAAAGGTACTCACAGTACAAGGGAACCTACTCCAATGTCATCACACACTAAAGAAAATTAATCTTATAAGCTAGACTGCTTAGAATTACGAAGTTAGCAAAATCAAAATATTTAACATGCTTGTTTACCAGTTAGCAGAAATAGAATTAGATTTATAAAAACGAAAAACCAGATAAACGTTCTTAATATAGTCTCTTCAGTATACAGTGCAAAAATTTTGCAATTTATACTAAACAATATACCAACAAAGGTACCCGAATCTTGAAGGCATATCGTTTATTTCTTCCAAAAATAAATTTTGTCACTAAAATGTAGCATTAAAAAGAGTTCCACCCCACCCATTGTTAATGTACACATTGACTTAATTCAGAGCTGTAATAGTTCTGTGCCTGAGATGCCTAAAGGCCATAATTTCAATCATTCAACAAGAGCTATACAACAGACAGCTGTAAAGACAAAAAAAAGTGTATCATATTTCGTTCATCCTTTCATTATTGTACATGATCATGACGCGCATACGCGATATTTGTAGGGAAAGGGTTAAAAATTCAGTAATCAGTTGATAAAGTTTATTTCAATTCCGGCTGCCTACCGGTTCTAAATCATTCAACCTGTCTTCTTCCTAATTGATAACTTCGTCCTTTTATACAACTTACCCAGTAATGCGTGAAAAGCAGTTTTTAATTTCTTATATGGAAAGTATATTCCATGTTTTCTTGTTTTTTTGCGTTTCCAAGCAAATTAAAATTTTAAAATACTGTAGAAAAGGAAATGCAGTTATCAACTTGTCCCATAGTTCTTGTAGAATGTACGTTCATACAGTCGAGTGAAACAAAGGGGCTTACCAACAAGCGAATCAGTACCAGGTACGTACGTATCTAGCAGTTGGTTTAGCGGTGGATACTCAAAATATATAAAATACATATATGGAACCGGATGGAAAGAGACCGTTTTGAGGACAGTATTAGAAGGGATCTTCGAGTAGGTGTTAGTGATGAAAACTGGCTTGATCTTGCTAAGGATAGAACCCGATGGCAAACGTTTGTTACTACGGCGATGAACTTGCGAGTTCCGTAAGCCATAGAGTAAGTAAATAATATAAAGTGCATGTAATTACGCGTAAAATTATAATAATAAATTTGGTAGATGGAAGGGTCTGGACCTCAGAGATTCCCCTTAAGAGACTATGGCAATCTCCTCCCTTCCACTTGTTCAGATTTTATAAAATACCGAGAAAATGAAAACAATACTGAAATTTTCAAAAACAACCCAAATAATACTCATGAGCACCCATCAAATAAACTAATTCACATTTTAAAACTGCTTAATTTAGCTGAGAAATTTGAAATCCCCTAAAAGTATGACGTAATAGCCTAGAAGTTCACATTTTTCATCGAAAACTAACTCATTCCGTTAGATATTTCTTCATCCGTATTGGGGATGTTTTGTTTTCCAAAAGATTATTATTCGTCATTTCCCTGTTATTTTAAAATATCGTTAAAGAGGGGAGCTGGATTACTGAGCTCTCTTAAATACGTACATTTGTATGAAGGTCACTTCGTATCAGTTGCGTCGATGGACAGACTGCAATCTTTATATGCATATAAATGTCGTTACAACTGATAGCTTGATCATACGCGATTGATTTCTTGTTGCGGTAGCGGACGGATAGATTCAGTGAGCTGATAGTTATTCAGGATACAAGAAGCCGAAGCTTAGCAGAGGCTAAAATAATTATTTTGTATGCATGTGTGTGAGTGCATGTATGTAAAGATGAGGCAAGAAGCGATGTAAGGATGACGTGACAGAATGCATTCATGGGGCACGACGAATATATCCGGAGTTCTCTAACTGTCGATGGAGAGAATAAGGGCACAGCAGTGCCGCTTCTTTCCTTCCATGTAATTGAATGAATTGAAAGAGGGAGGGAGATACACGCACGCATTCATGCGTCTGTCTCGTCTCAGTAATAAACTACACGTTCTTCAATATGCCCATCTCCTTCCCCGCCAGTGAGCAGGGTTGCAAGTGCTTTTTTCTGCGTGTGCTTTGAATTATTATTATTATTATTATTAACAGCTAACGTTCGTTTTCTGTGACAGTAAAATACACAGGTACAACGAAACATTTTATACATCAAATATTTGGTACAGTATATGAAAATCGCAAATTCTAGATTACTGAGTTAAAATCTGATTACTTGATTTTTCGGTATAGCATGCTCTAATTATGAGACGGGAAGTTCTCTTAATTACAGACTGAAATTAGTACACACACTAGTGTTTCTTCCTTCATGATCCAAACTTCATTCAGGTTTTCTTGATTTTATTTCTGGCTTTCAGAAATAAACTCTTCGATGTACAAGAGGTACAATTTCAATTTGTTAGATCATGGTAATTTAGACAAGAAATTATTACGAGTCATACATAGTAATTGTTGGTGTTGTGTCTGATTATACCTCTCGCCCGGGATTCGTTGAAGTCACATTTGAAGGGTCCAGGGGGAAAATAATGGTAACCCACACTGAGCACGAATTTGGATATTACGTTCGGAAAATTCATTCTCCCATGCTGGCTTATATGGCTTTTCATAAAGAAATGGCCACTATGCGGCCGTTTGTTGTTTTTCACTTGAGCTTTTTCCACAGTCAGTAGATATGAGTGTTACCATTCTATTTCTGTACTCAGCTATTTTTTTTATATATAAATGAGGGTTATCATTGTTTTTCCCCGGACTCTTCATTTGTTCATTTGGTATAGACTTTTTAATTCAGTACTGCACATTCGTGTAACTGTGCCTATCCTGACAGGTTTTCCTGCACAACAAGCAAATTCCGGGATAGCTGAGCTGAAACGGGTCACCAGTTCTATGCTTAGGACGCGGCCTGACTGTGACCTGATTTCAACCCGATGACCCAGAGGAAAAAACAGGGTTTTTCTTTATTACTTTCACCGTCTGAACAGTGTTTCTTGCAGGAGGACCGGGAACTGGGGTTTTACCCCAGAGCATCAAGAATATGACGCAGGAAAGTTCCTAACAATAGTAAAAACCTATGAAAAAAAAATCTTGTATCCGCAAAAGAAAAAAAAAAAGATCCGAAGGAGGTGTGGAAATAACTATCCTCTCGGAAAGGCTATTCGCAAAGAATTTGTTATTCTCACAAGTGAAATTATTGGTTGATTCAATCCACAGGAACAAGACTGGCTCAAATCATGTCAAGACAGGGTCGCCGGATCAAATTCTGGACAGTCACCAAAAGTGATTCGGTTTCAACTCTGCGGAATGGTATCTACTATTAGGCCCTGACCGACTACCTTCCAATATGTTCTCCCCCACCATATGCCTGAAGGCTATAAATCTCTCTCTCTCTCTCTCTCTCTCTCTCTCTCTCTCTCTCTCTCTCTCTGTGTGTGTTTTGTTTGGTTTCCCGCAAAGCTTATCTTGCCAGATCAACATTTTACTTAACTTTACGTAACTACGTACTTATGTTTTCATTGGGACCATTAAAAGTTGTTGGTATAATTTTCGGTGCCAATAAGGAAATAAGCTGGGAAAATTATTCACCTCGCATTAAAGGTTTAAGCTGGTAGCAAGAGTGATAGAAAAAAACGTGAATACTGAATATGTTATGTGTGTATTAAAATGTGAATAAAATCCTTCAACAGCTAAAAATCTTTCTACCGTCTCCGAAGCAGTGCATAATATCGAAGTTAAGACATACGCTGTTAAAACATTCTTTTAAGTTAGTTGCTATTAAACTGTGGTCATTATTAGTACAATTGACTTCATACTCGCAACGTGTAATTCCGTATACACTGAAAATAGATAATTATATTGTAACTAAATTACTTTAATTGCCCTATCTTTCTGTTCAGTTCTTCCACTCCATCATGGCCGAACTGTAACTCCACTGTAATAAAAACTAAAAGTCGAAGGAGAGAACTGCATCATGTTTCTAAATTAATAGTTTCTTGTTTGGGATTAAAAAAAAAGAGTCGTCGAAAAACTTTTCGACACCACACACGTGCCTAGTCTCAAAAGTGTACGGTCGTATGTAAAACTTGTAAGGGAGGCGGGAGGAAAAGTGGGAACCACCCAGAACTTTACAGTTGGCATAAAACATTGGTGTTGACTAAACGAAGCCCGAAAATAGTTTTTTTGGTTGTAATCCAAATGTCATTTTGAACACATGGTCTCAATTTTGTATTTGTCAACTGCATGCAGTTGACGGACTTGCATTACTCACGTCATGATATATTGGGAATCGTTAACGTTTGGTTTCCCTTATTATGTTCCAAGATGTTATATAAATTAGGTTCCACAGTCGTTTTTTCTTTCGATTTATTTAACGTTTCTTGAACCTCAGAAACAGGAAGGACTTCTGGAAAGTCCCGCATAGGTAGGCATAGTCTTTAACACCCCGTCATATAAAACACTGAGTGCTAGTTTTCGTTTTTAATTTTAAATAGACAAATTATACTATTCAGATTGCCAATGATAAATACATAAACTTCAGCTCACTAGAGAAAGTGTTTGTGGGTTTCAGTTATCAAACACAAAATACAGGTTTCCAGTAACTGAATTGCTTCCGTATACTGTGTCGTTACACATTTTTGTCGATAAAGTTAAAAGATATGACACTGTTTTTCTCATACTGGGCCCTCTTATACCCAACTGTAATGAGAAGTTCTTTGTGTACCGATCAACACGAGTGGAAAGTCATCACAGCACAGGGAATGGAAGATGGCTCGAGAGTGGGTGGGGGACAACCCTGTTTTGTGCGTTCACTACAGCATTTCTTTTACGAGTGCTTGACAGTTCACATCAAGTAATGTGGTCTCCCCTCTTACTAGTTTACAGATTGGCTTACTGACAACTTTGCCACAAGTTACGTCATGGGCTTTTCTTGTGGCATTCTTGCTGTATGTACACGCCAACGATCTTCACTGAACTTTTCCCCCCTCGTTTCGCCCAATGATGCCGTGTCGGTACCTTGAATAAGGAACACGATACATTTCTCCAATCTCTTCTCCCGTAGAGACAGCAAATAGTTAAGTTTATCTGCTATTAAAAAAAAATATATTTTTGTGTCTGTTTTTCCGCACAAACCTTTGGCCTAATCTGCAACAAATTTCACATGACTTACTTATTTGCTGAGAGGAAGATCCGTAGACTGTGTAGTCCGAAGATTTTGACCCTGGGGTGCATTTTAACCTATGCTCTAAGTTTACTTAATATATCCTATCTTTGCAAACCCAGACGACAGCACTGTTATTTTCATTGTATGTGGATAAACAACGGTTGTTCAGTTGCTATCTCCAGCAACGCTCAGCTAGTAAAAGTATACTTATATCTCCCCCACGCCCCAAAATGTAACCTTTACGGAAAGATGTGTCATTCTGTGGTAAAAGTACGGAGTGAAGTTTACGTTCGTAGCGTAACCAGGTTTTCACTGCCAACAAACCAAAACTCATCCAGCCAGTGGCGGAGCAGGTAGAGTGTATTTTTTATTCATCATTACTTTGTTTTCTATAACCGCACATTTCCTTTGACTGTTGATCCCGTTCCCATAATGCCTTGATTATCATTCCATAGTGTTCCACGAAGGTTTAAAGCCGGCCAGGTAGTCGTGCGGTCTATGGCGCTAGGTCAACGATTCGAAGGTCTCGGGTTCGAGTCTCGGAATGGGTGTGGATTTTAATGGCTAAAGGGCGAATCATGGCGGGCCGAAGTCCAAAGTTACTAGACTGGCCCATATAAAAAAAATTAAGTTTAAAGTTTACGAAGGTTTAAATAACAAACATGTAACAACACATGGAATAGGAAATAACCAACACGCCTCCGCCTTTTCACTCGCGCTCTTGATTCGATCCATCCGATATTGCTTCGTTGTCTCTGACAATTTGTTTGAAAGATAAATGAATATCAGCAATGCACTGATTGGTTATCGCTGTACACATGTCACACTACCTGACTACCACATAACCCACTTGGTATGAGCAGAGATCGAACCAGGGATCCCACGCACCAGAGGTGATCCACCGCTGTTCCAAAATAGCTCTTAACATTTTATTAAATATCATAACAAACTTATATCGTAGAAAATTTCGTTTGTGGGATATAACCTGGACAAAAGAGGCAATTTCCATTATAAGTTCTGCAATTACTTAGTTATTTTTAAAAATCATCATAAATGTTTTTTTAATCGTTTTTTTTTCAAC
>JAGDQP010043498.1:0-16201 GCA_022664845.1 Lepisma saccharinum | reverse complement strand
TCAACGTATTATCCGTCAGCGCTGTCACCTACTCATACTCTTTTACAAAGCATGCCCAAAGATCATCAATCTCGCCTTTGTGTACCATAATCCTACATGACAAGGAACATGGTACTTTTCCGAACAATAGAGGCGGTAGTACAAAGGACACACACAAACTAGCTCGCATACTACTGTGGTCACAATGAAGGAATAAAAAGTAAAGTAATACCTGACTTATCAATGACGTGGCCTACGTGAATGATACGGCACAATTCCGGAAAAGCGATATAAAAGAAAATAAATAAAGAATGACAACTCATTACTCGCGTGAAGAAAAAGCACTTTGAAAAGAAACATGTAACCAATGAGTAAAAATAAAATTGATGGAAGAGGAAAAGATATTAAAAAAGGTCGAATGAAAACTAACAAAAGAATTTGGGAGCAAAAACTAATCCTGGTACCTGCTTTTGTTCGCATCATCCATCCCCTTTTTTTCTTTTCCTTTGAACGGACTCAAGAGCTTTAACTCATTCGTTTGCTCTTTAAAGCTCTCTCTCTCTCTCTCTCTCTCTCTCTCTCTCTCTCTCTCTCTCTATCTCTCTCAGAGAAAGAATTCTTAACAAAAATTTGAAGAAAGAAACTTTTCGCGGTCAAGAAGCAATTGAGTTTTCTGTCTTTAATACACCAAATATAAAAATAGTTACAAGTGAAAAAATTTTCTAAAAATAAAACCTTCGTTCTGAAGAACGGTAAATTCCGTCTAAATTCATCATATTAAAAACAACAGTATCATAGCGTGATCATCATTAACTAGAGTGTACAAAAAAATAATACAAAAAGAATGTGTGTCTATTAAAAGGAAAACTATAAAAGGGGGAGTGGGTTATTTAAATAAAATCCATATCAAAAGAATAATTAAACATCACGAATATGTATCATTTAGCGCCGTTTAAATAGCATTGTTCCAAAATTAAAGTTACAAATAACACTCTTAAGCTAAATTCATAGCATGCGAGCTGCTAACAAGAGGCAATATGTTAAGAGGCGTAACAAGAAGCCTAACAAAAGCACTAAATTCGTATATTACCAAATTCTTAGGAATTACAGGTCCCAAGGTATTCAAACAAAGTAAACACAATTAATAAATCTGTTCAGTGAGTGCATAATCGACAAAATATCCACAGGAAAACAAAGCACAGATTCAGGGAAATGACAACTAATTACACATTCGATCATTCAAATTGCAAGAACAGACCTAAAGCTGAAATGACAATAACAGTAAATACCGTGTACATTATAAGGAATACATAATGTTAATTAATGAACATTTTTACATACAACTCTAACAAATTACCATAAGCTATAAAAATTAATTTAATCAACAGGTAACAGTGTTCAATGCTCATACTTGCGAAAATAATATTTTCCAGTCAATACAGTGTTTTCATCGGTTCTTTGACAATGCAGTGTTGCGTACGTGTACGTAGGGCGGTTTATTACTAAATTTATTACATTAAATCTAGTGATTTCTTCTTAATGGAGGTTAGTATATAAATTAAATAAAATAAAGTAATCACCTTTCCTACTCGTATGGAACATTAATTTCGTTCGTTATTGCTTCATAATGCAATTTGTCGGGCTCAGAATGAGCACCAATCGACCATTTTGTTACTGAAACGAAGTACTTACGTGTAAAACTTGTATTTTGACATATATACATACAGGGTGGAACAGAATTCGAATGATAAAATATGTGATGATATTCTAACGTGGCCTGACACAAAAGTGAAGCAAGCTTACTTTGACAAGTAGGACAACTTATTGAAAGCTTACCAAATTAAGCCCAAGAAGGTTTAAACAAGCAGTCTAGTTTTCCAGAATCAAGATTAAAATAGCCTTGACTGGATAAGAAGGAAAAGCATGGAAAATACTTTTAAGAAAAAGTAAAAACGTTGCCCTGGGTGGGAATCGAACCGAGGTCCACTGAAGCTGTAGTCAACAGACCACGGAATCACATGCCCTAAGCTCGCTTTTCAAGCGCTATTTATACGTAGATAATCAGATCACAAGACACGCCTGGAGGAAAAGAGTGGGAATTGGGGAAGATTGGGCCCGTGATGAGACTTCAACGCACTGGGACGACAGCGAAAGTGCAACGAAGTTAAAATTTAAATAAATAAAAAAAATTGACAAGCTTCCTCGAATCACTGATTGTTCAAACAAGCTTGAATTGAGTTAGTTATAACAACCAAGCCACTCACGCTTTTCCAACAAGTTTCTTTTATGCTTGTTTATTAAGTTCAACACAACATAAGATTTAACAAGCTCAGTGATTGACAACCTTGTTACAAGTTGGCATGCTATCTGGAATTAAGTTGAACAAAAGAGTCTTAATCAGCAGTGTCGAAAACGTCCCATTTTTCCAAACAATTGACCTTGAAAATCGGAAGTTTTGAAATTTTCACATCAAAATTATGTCTAAATGGGACGTAATAGAAAGCCAGATTTAGGTTTAAAATCTTGCTAATTTTCTCTCCTAATGTTGTTGCTAATAAAAGTAAACTTACAGTTTTATAGACAACCAAAGCGTTTTAAGATTGATTGGCAACTCTGACAAACTGTACCGCACGCAGTATCTCTATGACCTGTCCAAGTTTGCTACGGATATGACCAATGATATAGAAGAAATTTCTAATTTGAAATTTTTTAGCATCGCTGACGTCTGTGGCGCATGGAGTACCTCTATCGTTTGTCCCAGTAATTAAATGCCATGTTTGGTTTAAATGACAACGATATGGGAGCAATTTAAAATATATTTTTTTAAATGGTGGCAACACTGAAAACTGAGGCGCCTGCAGTACCCAAAGTGCTTCTATAACATATCTCAGTATCTAATTGAAATGTTATGAAAATATGGTGTAGGCCTAAATCAATTGTTGCCTGTAGATTTATAGAAATAAAGACATTTGTAAAAAAAAAAAATGGGTTTGCAACACTGATAATTGAAGTGCTTGGAAGCTAAGACAACCACTGTGCTGCCAAGTTTGCTGCTTGTACTGAAATATTTTAAATGCATTTTTGGAAAAGGCGGCAACACTGACAACTGGGGTACAATATCGTAACGGAAATACTTCTAAGACCTGGTCCAGTACCTAAGAAATATGTATGTAAAATGTGATGGAAATGAATGGACGCATGCAGATTTGCATAAGTTACATATGAACTAACTTTCATAGATTGTAATCATAGCGCATGCTCGTGATTATTTTTCAGTAACATGAACAGAGTTTGTTATGGGCGCTTTTATTTTTAGGCATATCATTCTTAAACGTTATAGGGTGAGGGCACGAGTGGTCGGCCAATTACGGGACTCGTTCACTTATTTTGTTTCCCGATTTCTTTCTGACAACAAAACATAGTTGCACGTCTTGCAATTAAGATCAAAAAAAAAAAAAAAAACACTGAACTGCTGAACAAGACTATATTATTCGTAAAAAATTAAATTACATGTAACGTTTCGACCTTCTAGCCAAGATCCTCATCAGACATACACTGAGTCTGTACAAAAAATACACACATATAAATACAAGCCCAATAATCTACCTGCTCCCTCATTGGCCGAAACAAGCAGCCAATCAGGGACGCCCGATCAAGCAGCCTCCCCATTGGCTGGAACAATCAGTCAATCAGAGACGCCATAAAACATCCCATGTTAACAAAAGAGAATCAACATGAAGCAAATATAGAGGCCCCTAACACCTCATTTAACATACATATCCCTGTGTTTGTCAACAATAATCTTCCATTCTTTATTAATGCTAAAACCTTTAGTCCAGTTCATTAAGTTCTTATCTTCTTCTTTTTCTATCCACCAGACCTCCTTCCATTTTCTAGGCCACATACTATCTTCATATTCTAACACAATCACTTTTTCCCAGTCCACATTATGTCCTTTTTCTTTTACATGTTTGAATATAGCATTACTCTCTCTACCATATTTCACATCGCTTTTATGTTGTTTAATTCTTTCTTTCAACAATTTACCCGTCTCTCCAATATACTTCATATCACAATCCTCACAGTTAATACAATAAATGACACCTTTCTGCTCCTTCTTCCCTTTATCCTTTCCTTTACTTCTGACCAAATCCAACAACTTTCTACTACCTTTTCTGTACACTCTTACACCCTGCTTTCTTAACATCTTTTTAATAATCTCTGTGTCCTCTCCTAACCCTATAATGCCTTTCCATACCACCTCTTTTCCTTCCTCCTCTCCTTCTCTTCCTCTAGAAACAACAGATGCCTTTAAGATATCCCTTTTACTATACCCATTCTCATATAGCTGTTCCTTAAAAACGTTTACATTCTTTTCTACATTTTTGCTACAAATCCTACTAATTCTTGTCAACATATTTCTTATAAAATTTGTTTTGGTGCTTTTATCCACATTACTTTTCTTATTACAATAAATACCAGCATTGCATTCTTTTTGATACCATTGAGTTTTAAGCCTCCTCCCTTCTTTACTCATTAAAATATCAAGATAACATAAGCTACCTCCCTTCTCTATCTCCAGCTCTAACTCTATCCCTTTTTCTTTATCCTCAATGCCTTCTACAAACTCTATCAATTCTTCTTTAGATCCTTCCCATATCCCAAAACAATCATCCACGTATCTACATAAATACTTAATCTTCCCTTTTCCCTTCTCTACCACCTTCCTCTCCCATACATTCATAATGATATCAGATAACACAGGACTAATCTTAGACCCTATACTTAAACCTTCCTTAATTCTATATATGTCATTCTTCACTTTGCAAAAACCAAAATCCCAAAATAAGTTGAGAGCTTTCCTAACTTTCTCCCATTTCCAACCTTTCACCCCTTCTTCCCCCATGGCACCTTTTTTTTTTTCGATTTCTTTCTTGGCCTAAAACAAACTCTTTACCTTCATTCTTTACATCTTTCTCACGTTAAAATAAAAACATTTTTAACTCAAAATTTTGAATGCGCTTCATATTAAGATTGTATTGAGGACGATAGGCAATATTCGCCAGCTGTCGTCCACTCAGAACCAGTGGTCAGCCATGTATGTACCAGTGGTCGGCCACGGACAAAATACAGTGAAAACCTCGATAACTCGAATTTCTCTATATCTCTAATATTGTTCATTCTCCTTCATCGAACATTATGAAATGAAAACCTCGATAATTCGAATTTTCGTTATTTTCTGGACGTGCTGTAGAATCTATAACTCAAAATCTCCTGCTAGAGAACTTCTACAAGTCGAGGTTTCAGTGTAAATACCTCTACAAGTCGAAGTTTTATTCAGGTAAACTTTTGTGAGTCGAAGTTTACGGAGTTGAATGATCTGAGCCGAATAAGATGAGGGCTAGATGCTGACGTCAATGCGAGTGCTGTCTCAGCGACTGTCTGTTTCGCCGTGATCAGCACGCCGTTAAGCGTTTCGTATGATCGAGAAGTAAAAATGCAGGACCCTACATATAGGAACGAAGAGTCAGTCAGTCCTGGCTCTTTATATCTAGAAGTTCCGTATCACGCCTCTGGAGAATTCGAACCTCGCTACGTCGAAATATTCGATAACTCAAATTTTGTCTTTCCCTCTTCAGATTCGAATTATTGAGACTCCACTGTATAAGTACTCCTACTTTCAGAAATAGTGGATAACTTTCATTTAAATAAAGTGGGGTTACATTGGTGTGAAAAAGATTATCTGTTTCAAATAAAAATAGATCTAAGCCCATAATGTGCTGTTAGACTGTTATATTATTGAGAACGATGATAATGATGATGATGGGTGTTCTGCCCAAAGGCAGGTCCTGACACGAAGTGCAACGTGAACTGGTTGACCATTGCCATACATCGCAATACGGTGACGTTCCAAGGACGAGACCTACAATTTAACGTGGGTATCGAACCAGGGATCTTTTGATTCAAAGACGCGGAGTGGTACCACTCACCCATATGGGATACTATTAGGAACAATAGAAACATAAATTTAACATCACAACAAAACTAGATAAGGAACACTTCTTATCGGACACCGTGACCTACAATAGGAACCGTCGTGACTTTAAATATTAGGACACTCTTCTTAATTCTTTCTCAGATAACATTTCCGGCATCTTCTAAGCTAACCAGGGGAAGCTAGATAATTACTATTTTCCCCAGTATATAATGTCACTCTCCATAGCTGGTAAAACTCAAATATGAAATTAAAGATGTCCGAAAACTAGAGATCACTTTTACACACATTTTTCTGTGATACCGTATATATCTTGTTTTAATGATATTATTATGAAAATGGCCGCGACAACAGCGACAATGGAAAAGCTATGAGTAAAAGCTTCTTTTCTCCTTTGTAGTGACTCTTTTAATAAAAGTGTGTTTAAAAAGCAATTTTGAAATAATAATATTTCATCATCTATCAGCAGGAGCCATAATCCAACGACGACGACAGAGAGAGTCCCTCGGAAGAGCAGTATGGACATCTGCCAAACTCAAGACACGAAAGAGAAAACATTAAAAATACTGCAGCAGGTTAAAAATACGATTCAAGAAACAACCATCTACAAAAAACTAACATCTTCCGTGCCTTGCCTTGTTCTATGCACCAGCTTTCGCCATTCGTATCGTTCTTTGCACTTCCTCATTCAAGTTTTCACTGTAAGAATGGCGAAAAACTAAGAAAACAAAAAAAAGCTACATTTTAGGGGGAAAAAACAAAAACAAATGAAAACGGAATGAAGTTTGTTGGAAACTGGTTCCTGGCAACAAGGTATCGTTTGACAGCGCTACTAAACAGAACGTTTACTACAACTGTACTGCTATTACTATTTGGCAGAAAACCTTCTAATATTATTCTTGGAGGAAATTCTGGCTAATATTCTTGTTGGTCAGTGAACCTAAAAATTTATGAAATTTATAAATTATAATCGTCATGTCAGTGTTGCCAACCAATTTCGAAAATTTAATATTTCAATACCGCCTGTACGTTGTACGTATCAGCACCATGTAAGGTCTAATAAAACCATCTTATATCCTTTTGCTTATGATCTTTGGTACGTTACACCTGCACGAGTTGATGTATGTGAATCTCAGGACATATCTCTGGATATATACTCTTCTTTACATATGCCGTGTGGGCTTCAGGCTTTGCTTTAAGCATATGTATAACCTATGAGGGAGTATCTAAAGCTATCTGCTTGCAAGGAGGCAGTCGACCTAATGAAAGGGGAACTGCCGGGAACCTAACTAAAGACTATATACAGGGAAGAAGGGTCTGATTAAATGGTGATGCTTTCTTTACGGGGCATGATTATTTAAAAAATGTTTTCCTGAGGAGAGTCGGGAGAGAGAGCCTGATTAGTGATACTGATTACATACATACAATTGCTTATATACACAATTTTAACAACAAATTCTTCCGAGACAAGAATATAGTCCATGATCATATATTCGCCACTACTTTCTGTCATATAGTTTTATTTGGTAAATATTGTCCATGTATTTTAAATATTCTTTAAACGTTCAAGAAAACTTACGAATGTTGATATATCTTAGGTTTTGGATTTTAATCTGCACGATCACAGTCACAAATTATTCTCACGTAGACATGCTGCTGTATGAAAGTAAAGGTAAGAACAGCTCAATTTTAAGACTAATATTTCAGAGCAGGGAAGGAACACACGGAACAAATCTACCTCTTGTTGATGCGCGCCCTACAAGAAGGACGTACCGTTACTACCGAATTTGTCATTTAAGTACTGGGATTCGTCATAGAAGTACTCCGTTCCCCGCAGGCGCCGATATTGTCAGTTTGGAAGTCAACTTCAAAAATTCAATATTTTTAATTGCTTCCATTCCGTTAGACGTACACCAAATTGAGCATTTACGTACTGGGACAGGTCATATAGATACTCCGTGCGCAGTTGTCATTGTTACCAACTGCAGTGTTCGATTTGTTATAAATTACAAAGGGGGGGGGGGGATCCTAAAGCTAGAGTTTGCTGGTAAGTTTCAACATAAGTTACGTAGAAATACAAAGATTTTATAACTGTCCCTGTTTGGGATTATATTCGGAATTAAAAACCGAGGATGAAATACTCACGCACCAGGGAAGATGCCCGACATCCCCCCGCGGAAAATCAAACACTTACCATTTACTAACCGATTCTTAAAACTGGAACCTGTCAGTGCTGCCAATATATTTTATTCACTCCGCACTACCGGGCGGTTACATCAGCTAGTTTAACGATAAAAACAAGAAACACTGATTTCAAAAATAAAATTAAAAGTTTCAAATATATATATATCTGGTGTAGTAAAAAGTAATCCATTATTTTGCCAATAGATGGCTTCAGTGATCTGTAGCTCGCGTTGTATAAGTCCGATCGGGTTCAACGAGATGGCGTTCAAACGATGAGATTGCGTACTACAAGCACTGTTCAGATAGTTGTGATGAGTTGACTCAGTGTTGTGTGAGCGCGCGTCAAAATGGACACTAGCAAAGAGAAAATACGCTATATTTTACAGTTTTTCTTCGATAAAGGCGAAAACGCAAGCCAGGCGGCTGCAAATGTGAATAGTGTTTATGGTCCTGATACTGTAACAGCCAATCACGCGCAATTTTGGTTTCGTCGATTCCGTGCCGGTAATTTTGACGTCAAAGATGTACCACGCACTGGAAGGCCAAGTGTCGAAAATGTCGATAAAATCATGGACATTGTCGCGTCCGACCGTCATGTAAGCACTGTTTCGATTGCCCAAGAGCTAAACATTGCACAAAAAACCGTGTGGAACCATTTGCATAAGGCTGGATACACAAAGAAGCTTGATGTATGGGTGCCACACGAGTTAACGCAAAAAAACCTCATGGACCGAATTTCCATCTGCGAATCGCTGCTGAATCGCAACAAAAGCGACCCATTTCTGAAGCGGTTGGTGACTGGTGATGAAAAGTGGATCACTTACGACAACGTCACGCGAAAACGGTAGTGGTCGAAGCGCGGTGCGCCGGCTCAAACGGTGCCCAAGCCAGGATTGACGGCCAGGAAGGCTTTGCTGTGTGTTTGGTGGGATTGGCAAGGATTATCTACTATGAGCTGCTCCCCTGCGGCCAAACCCTTAACTCGGAACTATACTGTCAACAATTGGACCGTCTGAAGGCAGCAATCGCCCAGAAACAGCCAGCTTTGGCCAATAGGAGAGGCATTGTGTTCCACAAGGACAACGCCAGGCCACACACATCGATAGTGACTCGCCAGAAGCTTCGGGAGCTTGGTTGGGAGGTACTTATGCATCCAACTTATAGTCCGGACCTGGCACCGAGTGATTACCATCTGTTCCTGTCCATGGCGAACACGTTTGCTGGTGAAAAAATCGTTTCAAGAGAGGCTTGTGAAAATCGACTGTCTCAATTTTTTGCCAATAGGGACAAGGGCTTCTATATGAGAGGCATCATGATATTACCTTCCAAATGGCAACATGTTATCGAACAAAACGGCGCATATGTGACCTAAATCGGATCATTCTAACTATGGTAAGTCAAGCCTTCAATGTCATGCAAAAATAATGGATTACTTTTTACTACACCAGATATATATATATATATAACAGGCAGGCTGTGTTCATATCCCTATGCTACAACTAGGGAGCGTGAGAGGCTTGCATCTTGAACGTTGCATGTAAATTATCTATAATAAATTGCTCTTTGAAGTATATGTCATTAGACTTATTACATTAAAAGTACTTAAGTATTACGGACCTTATAATATTACATTGTTTGGTAAATAACAGCTTGTTTCAAACTTCAAGATTTCAGTACAAGCGAAAAGGAAAAATGTCTTCTGCAACTATACGAACCACTATAGTAAACTAACATTAATTGTAGCAACTTTCATTGCCTCACTCAGGGACGTACGCAAAGGAGAACCCTCTTTTAAAAGTAAATAGTGAGGGAAATTAACTGATCTACTTTTACCAGTAAAACCATCAATTCTCAGAAGTTTCGCGGCACACCGGTTGAGAACTACTGCTGTACACAGCGGTACCGTATTTTGATTTGCCAAGCCTGTATAATAATCGGTTGGTGTATCATTTTAGCGATCGCGGCGTTCAGTAACAAACTACAGAAGGTGCCGACCACATTTAATGTGTATCTTGACTTATACCTGCAGTGTCTAAGTCGTCGATTGGAACATTCTGGGAAGAAGTAGTAACAGATCTCACGGGTATGCGGCGTTGGACCCATGGACGTAAGAATATAATAGGACTAGTAACAAACCAAAATTTATGGGCCGGAAGTGCGCCTTGCCGCCATGTTGAATTGACCAAAACATTGCAACTGGACATAAGAAGTAATGTTAATTGAGCCACTTTTAATTACAAATTTTAAATTTATGTGAAATAATTTAAGGTCTGTCAAGGTTGCGTCTGATGAACCAGACCAAGAGGTACGTGTGAGGATAAACAGGTAAGCAATAGTTTTTTTCAATAATAATAGTGAAATAATATCAGGTTTCAAGATTTAAATGATCACTGCTCTTGAGAAGGAAGTGTGTTGCAGTAACACTTATTTTATAATAATCAGTAGTTAAGGACAAATTTAGATACTTAAAATTTATTTTCACATTCACAATATCGTCTGCTTCCTTACCAGAAAGTATGCGCGATCCGCCATGTTGGAATGACAAACTGCACTCTCAGCCGTCCCATTTTTATAACATTGAGTGAATTGCTTGTTACTAGTCCTATTATATATTCTTACGTCCATGATTGGACCAACACTTCGTACGACCAAAAGCCTCCCAAGCAGCAAGAACCGGTGTACGACCAACTGTGTTGGTCGAACGCCGTGTTTGGTCCAACGCCGGCTCTACGAAGTGTTGGAATCATGCCGGTGTTGGTCCTACGCAGTGTTGGTTCTACGCAGGTGCCCAAAAAATAATTTAAGATGATATTTTTAATTATCTTTTTAGATGTTATATATATCTGGGGCGTTGTCAATTTTATTGTTGGTCCAATGCCGTGTTGGTCTAACGCCACGTTGGTCCTACGCATGTAACCCGATCTCACAACCCATTCCGCATAATCCGAAACATGTTTAATGGGAATACAGTCCGGTGACTTGTGCTTCCAAAGAAGTGTGCAGAATTCATGTTTCCCCAAACCACTTCGTAGTGATGATACTGTGTATTATTCTGTTGAAACATGACAAATCTCAAAGACGGGGGTTTATTTCAAGATTTCTCTGTAACTACAGTTGATTGTCTGTTTGTTTGTTTTCCATTTTCATCTTCAAATGGCGTAGTAAAAATCTTATTTGGTAACTTGTCTACAATCACTACTTATTTGTTATTTCAATTTGTTTATGGAAAATTGCCATATTTAATAATAATAATTCACAACCATATTCAATCCACTACTGGATGAGGCCTCTGCCAGAGCAAGGTGTTGGTCTACTGCTCCCCCGCTGACCAGACGTGTTGGGAGAGGAGAGCCGAAGCTATCAACTGTGATCCCCACGACCCCGCTGGTCTAGTGGTTACCATCGTTCAATGCTGATCATGGGGTCCTGTGTTCGATTTCCGGAACTGTCCACTTTCCCGAAACTTCCTAATTTTTATTTCGGTGTCATTATATACCTCTTACCACGCAGTTATCGTCATTAGAATGTTCGTCGTTGAGATTCACCAGAAACAAAATTTGAATCGAATTATATTTATGCCTTTAGACAACTTTGGCTCAGACCGAATGTATGAGGATTGATGAAGGAAGAATTAGTAGAATAAAGAAAGTGGGATGAACTGGGAGAATACCCAAGAACACTTCTCACAGACAGTACACAAAGCACATATGGCACAAGCTGGGATAGAACCGAGGACTCCACGCACCAGAAGTGTGCGTCCTACCACGGCCGCTCATCAGCAACGAAAGATATTGATAATATTATTGTGTTTTGTGTGTATTCTTATAAACTTCAGCCAGTGTTTCTTTCAGAGGGGTGATCGGGGGGTATTTTCCCCAAACTTAGTCAATTATACCCAATTAAAAACATTTTAAAAAAGGGTTAATTCATTGTTCTAATAGAATTATGCCCTATCCCCAAATTACACCAAAAAAACTTTTCCTGAAAGAAACACTGACTTCAGCGTCAATAAAATCATGTTTCCTGTGTTACCCGAATTTTTATTTATTTTTCATGTTTCTAAGAGCCCTTTTATGCGTGTCGTTTGCGGCGTGAATCTTGAAATCAGGCTGCAACCACTTTTCTTTATTTCACTTACGACACATCGCTTGAATAGCTGGGAGAAAAAGAAAAGAAAAGAAAGAAAACGAAAGACGGAAAATCAATCGTTTATCTCTGGAGGGGGAGTAGTTTATAAACATATCAATTGTTTTATCTTGTGTTGTACTCTAGTTCAGCGACGGCTGTTTTTCAGAACGTAGCAACAGGAAATCGCATTGTTTTATCGAACGCAGCGTTCGTGTTGTTCTCAAGTCGCTAGAAATCGGCGTTCGCATAAAAGGAGCCTAAAGCAGATCTATTTGTTCAGCCATAACTCAATAAGGCGTGACGGGTTTTTCTTGCAGAACTCACCCTCTTTGTACTTAGGGCGTGTACTACTGATACTAAGCAGGAGGAAGATAAGAGGGCTTTCGAGAGGTGTAGATAATTCAATGTACTCCCCGCTTCACAAACTAATTGATGTAGTTTTCAAGACTGTCAAATTAGTCAATATTGCATTACCGAACCAACATTTTATGGACGTAACTTTTATGTTCTAGTCCCATGCAAGCGTCGCCAGATGATGCTAATTCCAGACTGAGAAAAATGTACATTTTTTATGAATGGGATTGTATGTGTGCAGTAGTTATATCGATGAAGGTTTAATAACATTTTCAATAGAAATTGCCCGAAGAAATCACGGACGATGAACCATATTCAACATAATAACGAGGTTCGTTTCGCATTTTCTTTTTCCGAGACATGAAATATTAACTTCCCATGCACGTCTACCCACAAAATGTACTGTTGTGACATCATCAAACGTATCAATGATTACGCCACGCCTAAAAGAAATAAGCATCTTTGGACTCTTCTCAACTTGACTCAAATCAAGGTTTAGGAATTAAACGAACGAAGCACAGAAAAAAACAAAAATGAGAAAATAAAATAAAAGACCTTCCAAACGTTAATTCAAGGTCGAATGTCGTTGATACGGACACAGAAACGCTTCGTACATGTCGCAATCCGTTTACATGGACAGAATGATGAAGTAAATTGGAGCTAGAAACAGACAGATTCAGGAACAGTTAAAAAGAATTCTCGGCAAACCCAACCCAAAGAGCTTGAATCAGAATCGTTAAAGTGCAGAGGATCACAGGAAGACATTCCTTTCTCTGTGCCACACGAACGGAACGGGGAGATGTGAAAGCATGTGTCTACTGCATTCGTTCTCTCCTCCAATTCCTCTTTCCACCTGCTTTGGCACAAGGCATTGCCATGCATGCCCAAAAATAACTTCTGCTCTTTGGAAACAGACAGTCGATGCTTTTAAATTTGGAGTACAATGATTGCATTGCTGTTTGCTTCAACCTCGCGCACCCAAGGCGTCATATTTTGCAGTCAACATCAGCACTACCTTATTCACTGTGAACATTTCAGAAACATTCCTCAACAAAGCTAGTCAATCAAGCTGAATGGAAATTTCCAGTAACTTGAATGATAAAAACCACAGATCATTCAGTTTTGGTGGAGACTGGGAGAGAGAAAAAAAATGAGAGGAAATCTCAAGCAGAACTTGCACATCGGACTCTCAGAAGTCCAGCGTGTTATCAATTGGACTCCCAGCTATAACACCAGAACAAAACACCGAGCACGTATAGCGTTGATTTTGCATTCGGCAGGTCTTGGGTTCGATACCAGCTGCCGATCATCCGGACTGAACTTCCTCCGGAGTTCTCCTCAGTCACACCAGGCACATTGTTGGGATGGTACCTTCTGAAGTCTAAACAAGATTCTTTCCTCCTACCCTATCCTTCCCTGAGCCAATTCAATTACCAGAACAAAACAATAAAAACTGCTTTGTTCGCGAAGAGGAACTGTTACTGCCATGAATTATCCACTCTACCACCACGTGTAATCTTTTGATTTGTCAATTAGGGATCGAATTACCCATTGGCTTGAAAATGTTTCCAATTTCCATGAAAATAAGCGATCAAAATGGTGGCAGCACTTTTAACAACATTGGACGCCTGGTTACGATAAGAAACATTGTTTTCTGCACATGAGCACAAATCACATTGGAACTTAAACCTTACAATAACGTAACAAAAAGAAAATAAATTACTCGTTACATTTTCCAGGATTATTATCGACTGGTATTTCTGTGAAACATTACGGGACTGAACTTTTCCAATTTTTTTTTGTAAATAGAGTAGTAAGATGCTCACCCCTGCTCAGTAGTATTTGATTCGCTGCAAAGAACAAATAATAAACTTGAACATTAATCCGTAATAACTTATCGTTCTGTACTATCTTCTACGGTGCTCAATATGCTTAGAAGCTACAGTGCGAAATCGTGGGGGGATTCACCCACCACAAAAAACTCTGCCTATTAATTTTCCCTCCCACTACAATCTACCCTGGGGGAGGTAAAATGATATAAAATGTTAGCGACCTCAAAATAAAAAAATAAATAAAAAAAAGTCCTGTGGAAAGATTTAAATTTCGGAGCTGGAAACATCTAAAGTTAGAAAGGCTTCCCTATTGTATGAATGTTATTAAGAAATAAATATTGTGTAATAGGTCAATATAGAAATCCTCTTAAAGTATCATTTTTTTGGGGAAAATAATTAAGTGTATTTGGTAGAAGTTCAATTGTGATTCGCTAATTCGACATGACTTCAATTTCTGGATAGGTTTGTCATTTGTAACGATGCAGTGATAGTTTAGCACGCCGCTAGCTCCAATGGTTGCGAAATTTCTTTGTGCATAGATGGCGTTAGCTGTCACTGTGGTTACCGTAAAACTGCGTCCTTGGCGCCACTTGCTTCTTTTGACTGCTGATAACGATTTGCAACTCGCAACCAGACAAGTTTCATGTCATAGTGTAGTGTTTAATAGCGCTGAACATGGCGCAATTTGTACCTACAAACTACGATGTGCGGACAGCACTGGCTTTTTGTTACCACTTGAAGAAAACTGCTGCAGAAACGCATCGCATGCTTGTCGAAGCTTACGCTGATCATGCTCTTGGTAACTCACAGTGCTATGCGTGGTTAACAAAATTTAAAAGTGGCGATTTTGACGTGAGAAACGAAGAACGTGGAAGACCACCGAAAAAGTTTGCAGACAGCGAATTGAAAGATTTGTTGGATGAGGATGACGCTCAAACGCAACAACAACTCGCGGATCAATTAAATGTGACACGAGAAGCAGTTTCCATACGTTTAAAAGCCATGGGCAAGATTCAGAAGGTGGGAAAATGGGTTCCACATGCATTGACTGAACGACAGCAGGAAAACAGAAAAAACATTTGCGAAATTCTTCTCGCCAGGTACAAAAGGAAATCATTTATCCATCGAATTGTGACTGGTGACGAAAAGTGGATCTATTTCGAGAATCCTAAGCGTAAAAGATCATGGGTAACTCCAGGAGAACCAGCGACATCGACTGCAAGACCAAATCGCTATGGACGGAAGATCAGAAGGGAGTAATCTATTATGAACTGCTGAAACCTGGCGAAACCGTTAATACCCGACGTTACCGAGAACAAATGATCGATTTGAATCAAGCTTTGCGTGAAAAACGACCAGAATATGACCAAAGACAACATAAAGTGATTGTGCTTCACGATAATGCACCCTTCCACACAACAAAACCGGTCAAGGAAACGATTGCGACGTTTGGCTGGGAAATCTTTCCGTATGCGGCTTACTCACCAGATTTGGCGCCTTCCGATTTTCACTTATTTGCATCCATGGGACACGCACTTGCTTACCAGCGCTTCACATCTTACGAAAATGGCTTGATGACTGGTTTGCAGCACAAGAGGCACAGTTTGTTTTGGTCTGGCAACCACACATTGCCGGAACGATGGCAGAAATGTATCGCTAGCGATGGCCAATACTTCGAATAAAATAGTTCTTATCATTGTCATCCAATCATTGTGTCTTTTCTGTACAT
>JAGDQP010043497.1:0-12609 GCA_022664845.1 Lepisma saccharinum | reverse complement strand
CTTCATTCTCCACTCATCTCGTCCCGTTTCGACCCGTATATCTTTCTTAAAACCTTAAAAAAATGTATTTTATGTTCATCTGTTAGGATCCAACTTTCGCAACTGCAAAGTATTAGGCCTACCTGCAGAATATCCGTTCTGTATATTTTCAATTTCAACTTTCTTGATATTAACCGCGATGTTAGGTTCTGGACTAAACAGAAACATGCGTTTCCTGATACCGAGCGACTTGTTATTTCTTCCGTGACCTAGTTTTTGCTTGTTACATATGCTCCCAAGTATTTAAATTTGTTTACTTTCTTTACGTTCTCGTTCTTAATTGATATGTATATATTTCCTTCATTCCCAGTGTTTCGGCTTGTTATCATCTGTAGACCTATCTCATCGCAAGCTTCTACTAAATTATCGGTGTTGCTTTGTAGTGCATCTCTATATCGTTCCCTATTATACATGAACAGTCGATTCAAGCCATTTAAAGTTAGTTCCTTTTTATCCTCTTTTATTTTTAGACTCGCATATTCTAATGTAAAGTTAGTAGTGGTGATAAGACATCACCTTGTTTCAATCTGCTGTGAATCTCGAACCTATATGACATTAATACCTATCCGTACTCTCCTTATGGGGTTGCTGAGACACAACCTCACTAGTCGATTTCTTTTCGGAATTTCAAGTTGTACCAAGATACTGTATAACTTTTCTCTTTTGATAGAATCATATGCTTTCTTAAAATCAATGAATAGCTTGTGAACAGTCCTATTGTATTCCCAATTCTTCTCTCAGATTTGTCTCAAGGCGAAAAGCTGATCCAAAGTGGATCTATTTTTTCTAAATCCACATTGGTGATCTTCAATACACTTAGGCGATCTAGTAGTATATTACTCAATACTTTGTGGCAAGTTGGGAATAAAAATATTGCGCGGTAATTATTACAGTCCGATTTATCGCCTTTTTTTTATAGACTGGAACTATTATTGAGGTTTTCCATTCCTTTGGGAGCTCATCCTTTCTCCAATAGCACTTATCAATTTATGTTCTCTCGCTTTAATTAATTCGACTGGAATATTGTCAATTCCTGGAGATTTGATAACTTTCAATTTCTTTGTCAACATTTCGATCTCGGTCTCGCTTGGTTCTGGTGTCCACGGTTCTGCGGTATACATTTCAAATTAATCTGTTCGTTCTCCGTTTTGTACACTAAGTACTTTGTCGAAATAACTTTTCCATGCATTGATAAGTTTAGCCGGATTCGCCTGAACATCTCCTCTTTCTTTTCTAATCGTTCCTAATCTCGGCTGGTAGCTTTTTATTAACGAGTTTACCCCTTTGTATAGATCTCTAATGTTACTTCTCTTGCCGTTTTCGTGTATCCCCTGAAGCTTCTGCGTCGTATATTCTCGCTTTTTGTTTCTGAACCTGCGTGTGGCTTTGCGTTTCGAGTTACTGTAGTGGTTGGAATTTGCTTTGATGTTATTACTTAACCATCGTTGCCTTGCTTGTTTTCGCTCCTCATGAAACTTACTTCATTTTCTTCCTCAAACCAAGGCTTGTTTTTCTGCTGTTTCTGCTGACCTACACTTTTCCTTCGCTGCGCCTTTCACTATATCACGAATTGCCTTCCACATCTTACTTTCATCAATTTTATGATTAATATTCTCTTTATTATTAGTCGCGATCTCCGGTTAGATTTAGTGAGAAAAATATTTCTGTTGTAAACTTCAATACTCTTACGTATATATTCACTGATTAGTAAAGATAGAAGTATAAAGTACCCATTTAGGTGGGTAAATACCCAAAATTTCCAACATTTATGTACAGTATAATATTGAGCATGAATATATTATATATTTTACCCCTAAACCGACCCTACCTTTACACTTGTCCCTTTCGCGTGCGAAAAGGAAGAAAACTCCTCACCAGAGAAATGTTGAAGTACATCCTTGGATGAGAGAGAGAGAGAGAGAAATAGCTCAAGCAGCTACCGTTGTACATAGATTCTGCTCATTGCTTCGGTTTCAAGAGGTTTGTTCAGGCTTTCTTTTGTTTTTATTTTCTTTTCTTTTTATGCGTCACTTTCCCTCTCTCCCTCCTTTTTAGAACATAAGTAGGATTTAGTTACCCATTCGACATTCCTCTTCGAACCCTCATGATCTTCTTCCTGTGGGATTTGACGAAAGTCGCAGGGATTGTTTTCACGAAAGTAACGCCGAAGGGAAAGAAGGTGCAGTTTGTATGTTCTGAGAGTGGTGAACCCCGGAATAAGAGCCTGCTAATCTGTGAACTGCTGCCTTGAATTCATTGTCAGGCTTTGCGAAACCAAGTCTGAGCCCTGGGAAAAGAGAAGGAAAAGATGCTACAGCATCATCATCATCATCTCATCGTTGAAGCCGAGACACGGGAAAGGAAAACAAAAACGTAATACGGAGGAAGTTCGTAGAAGAACACCCATATCTGGATCGGAAAAAAGTATTATGTCGTGATGATAGGAAGAAATGTTCCTCCGTGTCAGATTTCATTTCTATCAATATCTGTACAACCTATCAGCGTAAATTATTTGATGTGATTCTTCTTGAGAAATAGAGAAAACATTCAACTATTTTTATTTAATATCAAGGCTTAAGTGCTTCTCGCTTTTAACTTAATTCGCACTGTCCATGGGAGAAGGATTGAGGATTGAAGAAAGCCGGGGATTCTCCCTTAATTAAAGGTATTCTGACGACATTTACCTTATTCGACTGGAGGAGAACAAGTACATACCTGGCTCGGAACTCCATATCGGGACTTCGGGATGACAAGGCGAGTTCACTTCGGCTGCTCAACTGTAGTCATCTACAAATCATTTAAAATCTGTCCCCGCGGAAAGGCTTCTTGTTCGACGAGCTGGAGTAGTTATTTCCCTGCTTACACCGGTTATCCTGAATGATGTTTTTCAGGAAGTTGCTTCAGTCTTACAAGAAGAATGCCAGGATGGCACCTTGAATAAGGACACTAAAGACTGCATTCTCAATCTCTTCGTTTCTGCGTTAGCAGATTTTGTCAAGGGAAGATTTTCTTCATTCCTGAGATTGAGGTCGTTTTCTAAATAGAAAAGGTGTGTAGTTGGATCACAAATGTAGTATGTTCTTTCGCCTACCTCACTGGATTTATAATACTGTAATTGATTTGTGCCTAAGCAGTTGTCTCACTCTATGCACTCAGGTATCTCCGTGAAGTCCGCTTATTATTTTCAAAATGAAGCATTATAAGTTGTTCTTTACATTTAATCCCAACAGAATACAATTTGTACGCTAATTGCGATATCTGACAATAATAATAATAATCGCAAAACACTTTTATCATAAAACTACTACTTGGTTACTAAATACTGGGTAAGTTTAAAAGGTAACATCAACTTTCGCCTATTCAAGATTCGCCTTATAACCTCTGACAATGGAATTTACATATGTAAACTCAAGAGAAAATGTAGGCGAATCTTGAATTCATGATTCGCCTTTCAAGATTTGCCTAGTGCGAAATTATGTTGGTACACTCAAAAAAATTATTGGTGTTTATTACCACCCCAAAAGGAGTGTTAAAGTGCACCGCTAGAAGTGTTAGGGAACACCTTCAATGGTGTTTATTAACACCCCTAACGGTGTTTCTGAATACCGGTAGAGGTGTTTGTCAATACCAGAAATGGTGTTGGACACCCCGGATGGTGTTAACCAGCATTAGAATTGGTGTTACCCAGCACTGGATTTGGTGTAGAGGTAGAGATGTTTTATTACTCCTTTTGGGGTGGCAATAAACACCAATAATTTTTTTGAGTGTAGTACTGACAAGAAATGCCACAAAAATTTGTAGTTTCTGGGTTAAAAATATATTTAAAAAGTACGTATCGAAACAATGTAAGCAGAACTACAGTATATGACTAGATCGTATATCCTTGACATCGAGCTGTGATAATGTTACATGAACTTACAAAGTATGTTTCAGAAAACATAAAATAAAGTTAAACAAAGCACCAAGAATCACTGGTCACGCGTAAATGAAATGCAATGAGACACTGCATCAGCGTAGTGTATTAGGTCTCTTGTGATTCAAGCCTTCTTTTGAGTTCCGTAATACTTCGCTTTCTTTGATTTAGCGACGTGCCCCATCTGGTGCTGATATATTATCATTTCATTATCTGCTTGTTCCTGTTTCAAAAGATCTATACATCTGTATAAGTTCAGGTGTGGATTTCCTGTTTTCTTGTTAATTTTGGAGTACCATGCTTTAGCCCGATTTGTCGTCCTGTTTCCATTGTTATCGTATTGATTTCAC
Organism: Lepisma saccharinum; assembly: GCA_022664845.1. NCBI lineage: Eukaryota > Metazoa > Arthropoda > Insecta > Zygentoma > Lepismatidae > Lepisma > Lepisma saccharinum. The sequence goes on along the minus strand of JAGDQP010043497.1, from coordinate 8,307 downwards.
AGTTTTCTGCGATAAATAAATAAAATACCATTAACAGGATTCTGCGAAATAGTGAACCGTAACAAATATACATTGACAGCAGTTAATGACTTGTACACATACAAAGGAACTACTCTATGGAAAACCATTTGGCTTTTTAAAACCACAACGAGCATACTAATTCAGTTTGCTTCAGATTGATCTAGAAACATGAATTAGTGCAAGAATAATTCTATTTACAGGGTTCTAATCCAGGATGCAGATAGGTGTCTTTTACATCTGAGAAATAATTGTTACAGTTAATATGGAATAATGCTTTAGAAAAGTTAGGAAATATTACTTGCGGACGATAACGTGCCTCATTCTCGTCCAGCGATGTCTTAGCCATGCAGTCACGGAAGTCTGGAGCCTGTTGGACGACCGGTGCGTTTTCCAATGTACTACTGAAAACATCGGAACCTCCGTCTTCTGGAACAAGAGGTAGTGCAGCAGCTCTTTTGATCCACTTCCTGACATTTTCATCTTCTCGATACAGTTGAACTAACCCTATTCCTTGATCCTTTCTCCAAATGCTCGGAGAATTGTGAAAGTATAATCCTAGGATTTTTGCGTTTTGAAAAAAAAATTTGAAACGCAGTTGACAGCTGACTTTTTAAAGTCGATTGTCACCTTTTGTGGATTCCATTGCAACCCTTTCGTATTATGGAATTATGGAGAACATACGACGATACATTGTTTCTCTTTTCGAAGGAAGAAGACAGTAAAGAAGTGGAAAATACTTCCCTATGTATTGCATATAACTGTGCGAAAATCAATGGACAATTTTAAAAGTTCCATCCATTACAATATCTTTACTTGAAGAGACTTTCGGAAGATTATCGTCTGTACCGAACACCTGAAAAGAGAAAAAATAATGATTTTACTGAATGCTAATGATGTCGTAGAAGAAAAAAGAAAGGAGTAGAAATTTACATGTATAACTCCAGATACAACGTTGGTCATTATACACTGAAACATGTAACGTCAGTAACAGCAAAAAAAGCATAAACAGTAATGCAAAAAATAGTTTCATGCTATATTTAGTGTTTTTATAATAGTTTCGTTGCTTGATATAAGCTCTGGAACTCTGTGACGAACAACGGCTAAAAAGAAGTTGAAAAAAGTAGTTTGGTAAGATGTGTGGGACAGGCCATAGACCAAATATGCGAACAGTATTCTACTACAGGAGAAACCAAGACCTTGTAATAAGTAGCAGGCGCCATCAAATTTTGAATTTCTGCACATCCATATGACATTTCTAACATTTGGATAAATATTTTTGCAGCAGTAGCAACTAGCAATATGTCCACTAAAAGTAAGCTTATCAGCAAATATAACACCAAGATAATTATGTGCTTGTACATTTTGAACAATTATATTCCCAATAATGTTGTCTTGTTTATTACGATTTTTCTTGAGAGAAAATTTGTGACAGTGTAATTTGTTTCAGTATCCTACTTACAGTAATCAGATTTCCCTGGTTTTGATCAGCAGCTAATACAGAGTTCCTCATTGAGCGTTTCCTTCCAGAGGCCATCTAATACCAAATCTCCTGTACAAGGACTACCAATGTATGCGAGCTAAACCATGATTTTAAAAATATTCAACTTTCGCCTAATAAGAAAATCAACTCTGTGTCATCATTTTGATTGGCATTTTCATAGCTAGGAGGTATTAGGCGAATCTTGAATAGGCGAAACTTGAAGCCCTGGTTTTAACACAACAGTAAATTGAAATAAATCCTCAAGAAATCTGTTCCTGAAAAATAATATACAAATAGTAAATATGATATGTTAGTTATGTTTGAAAATGTTGATATCGAGATTATTTTGCTGGTATTATATTCTGAGTAGATAGAAATTATCATCACTATTTAAGAATTTGTTAGCGAGCTTCCTCTGGAAGACAATTCTCTCTTTTACTGACAATGAAAGTGCGTCTGCACATCTTCGTCCCCCTACTATTAAAAGTATTACAAAATAAAATGAATATCTCGTTTCTAAGGGGGGAAAACATGTAGTACTGACAGAATTCTTTCCTTCTTCCAGGATTGGCGAAGTAGAAAGCAAAATAAATTAAATAAAAACATTTGAACTTTCACGATGACTAAAGTAAAATTATTTCTGATATCGGTTGGCAGAACGTTTAACGGCTTTATCTGTGCACATTGTCTGACGGGGTTCATTGAACAGACTGGCTAGGAGTAAACGTTTAAAGAAAAGTGTCTGTAATTCCACACACATCACGTATTCCAATTCATTTATTAACAATAATCAGCAAGATGAGAGGGGGGGGGGGGGACCTGGTGTGGCTGAAAGTTGTGTGCTCGCTTTTTATGCGTGTCGTCATGGGTTTAAGCCACGGGAGTTCCTTGAATGGATTGTTTATTTTACCAGAAACTGTAGGTCCCGTTCATCGAAGCTCACCAGCTCATTTAGGATGTTAATATCGATTCAAAGAAATAGATAGTAATAATAATAAAACTAATTTTGGAAAATACAAAACATTTAGCTACATTTTGACATAATTTTACAAACGAAATTTTGTGTTTGCAGTGACTTTCGGGGGGTCAATACTGCACTTGTAGTCCTTATGATATGAATTTATTATGGCTCAGACTGACGCATCCATCCTTCAATTTAATTATTATAGTTTGAGTTACCCTCCAATTAACCACTTGTAACGCATGCCTTCCAGGCCATTGAATTGGATAGCTATTAACATCTTGACGTTACATCTTGATGTATGGGCAACAAACGCTTCAATTTTGCTACCAGAAAAAAGTAAACAATATATATTCTAGGAATTACGATAAAATAGAGTGCTTAAAAGAAACATTTCGAAAGTAGTTCACCATGGTATCTAGTTGATCTGTATATGCATAACAAAATAGGCATTTGCTTCCTTCGACCTATATTCCGCAAAAATCGCTCAATCCGTGTAAAGTTGCACCTTCTTACAGCATGGTGAAGATCTCAGAGACGACATTGGAAGTGCTGGCCTCTGGTGACGGAGCAGCCGTGTACCGCTTCAAATGTCTTCAATTAGTCATGGTCGCGAGTCGTTACGCTTGCTAAACTGGTAGGCGCAAGGTCTAATGTATCTCACCCAATCTCTCTCTCTCCTTCCCCCCGAACCCTTCTCACAACATCTCTTCCTCTCTAGAGACTCTCTCTCTCTCAGTGCTGCTTTGCTTGCTACAGTTGATGAGAAGAAACAGAGCAAGGCATCCAAACAAATGCTGCAACGCAAAGCTTGCCTTGTTTCAAACTGTGCGGAACGCTTTTACAAAACAGCTACAAAACAGCGTTAAGATTTTATTTTTAACACTGTATAAGTGAATCACACACATACACACACCACCGCTACTACTATCTGAACATCACAATGCAATGAGACAAGGTGTCTCCCTAACATATACTTCTTTACTGTATTTTGGCTATTATTGAATATTTTTCAATTTTTGTTTATGGCCTTTAGGTATGTAAGGCTCAGGCCGGGATAGGGGAGGGGAGACGTCGGCCAGGGCCTATGTTGAAGGTGCAATACCGATATTTGCCTAGTGTGACTTAGGAAAAACCCTGGAAGAACCTCAGTCAGGATGATCGGCCGCTGGGATCGAACCCACGACATCCCGAATGTTACGCGAACGCTCTACCAGACTCGTTTTTGCTTATTGCATTATAACTTCTCTTGCAATGAATCAAGGAATGCATGTATAGGCTTCTCCGCGCCTTAGGCCTTATGCTAGTTTACAATTTGGCTGGCTGTAGGCACCAAACAACTTGCATCCCTTTCTTTCCTAATTTGCGGTCCATGGAGTACCTTCCTCTCTTTCACTTTTACCACAAATCTTCATCAAGAAACTTCTTCCTTGCTCGTTCTCTTTTTAATGTTACCGAAAGAAAATCCCTTGCTTTTGGTTTGCTTTCATTTTCTCTTTACTTGTTGTTCTTTCTATTGTCTTAGATCTTATTACGTATTTGTACTTGTTAGAAAGAGAAATTGTAATACTTTTTCAATATTTTCCGAAAATTAACGCATAAGCTTTCGATTTTCTCTTCATTCTGCTTGTTAACGGTAATTTGTTTAACTCGTAAGCGCAAATTACAAACGAAAAGTGTTAATAAACGAGAGATGTGTAAGGTTTTCAAAATGCAAGCACTAAGGTTAAGTATATTAAAGGTTTTACTGTACCTGACGGTAGCCGAGTCTTTATCTACTATATCGTTGGCGTTTGTTACTAAACCTAATTTAGATAGAGGGTATCTAAAGAATAGCCCAAAACTAGGATCACTTATAACACACATTTAAAACACATATTTGCATATCGGGAGTATTGATTTATTATCAGTTCCTTTAAGTTGACTTCCATTTTCTCTAACTGTTTCATCCATTTTGACATCATGGTTTCGCCTTCATAACCAAGTAATATAACTTACGAGAATCCACATACATCGCTGAAAGTTTTATACAATGAATAATCTCAAACATATTTTCAATATCGTATTAACTGCCAAATAATTTAGCTATTCTGCACTTAACACATATTGGCCATTCTAAATATATTTCAATTCTAATCAAAATTGTAATCTGTCAACTATTGGCCATTGGCCATAGTTTTCTAAATTCTTCAAAAGTAATTCTGTTGCTTTTTTAATTTCATTTTTAACTCTAACATGATTGTTTAAGAACATTATCCATGTTCATTTTAACGTGTTCTTATAACTTTTATTTATCATGGTATAATGCAAATTCTTAAGCTGAGTACATGTATACGAAGAATCAATATATGAACTTATTCAAATCAATTTTGACATAATCCTTGTTGTTACACTTCAGCACATGTTTTACTGTAAATGAATAATAGTTTCTATGTTAATTGAAAACATCGCATTTTAAGCTACTGCAAACTCTCAGTGAAAGTGCATACCATGCATCCATCATCTATAAAATTCACTACATTCAAATTCTCAGCGAAAACAAAAGAAATCTCCACAATCGTCTACTGGAAGACTTCCCAGAATCCTAAATTTTCGCGTTAATTAAATTTATTAAGAAGGGAAGAAAATCAGGTTACCTTTTATCTGAAAGAGGCCTATTCGTTATAAGAAAAATGTTAGCCTTGAAAAATCGCCCCTGTCTACCTGTGCTTAAATTAGCACCTGGCTAGAGTCAACTTTTTCTCTTTTATTTTCTTTGTCCGTTGTAGAAGAAGGGGAAGGTTACAGCCCGAGGGTTATTCTGTGACCATCCCGCCATTTGCCTGGTGCGGCTGTCGGAAAAGTTCACTGAGAATCGTACTATTACACCCATCAAGCACCATGTTATGTTTCTTGGTCCCTTCCAGGATTTATTTTTAAAAATTGATAAAAATCATAACTTGCACATGCGACTAACCTTGTGATACGGTGGTAAGTCACATGGAAATGAATAACACTAGAAACCATGAACAAACTATCAAGTGAAAAGTTGTTCTCTGCTATAATAAACTGCAAGGATGCACTGAAAATCAAAATACATTTAAAGTGCACAATATGCCCCATAAAAAGTTCTCAATATGCTCCGGTTTTACCACGCTTTTAGTGCATAACATATGAACTTTTCTTGAAATGCATACGAACTACACCACATTTTTAGTGCACAACGTTTGAACTTGTGGTGTGCTGCTACGCAATTCATACACAAAAAGTTCACTTCATAGTCAGTAAATACGAAGTTAATGTGTGCAAAATAAGGGTAAGAAGCAAGGGCAAGGGTAAGGAGTCAATAAAAAGAAACATTGAGGACACACACAAAAATAAAAATACTCAAGTTTTTTAGTAGCTTCACATAAAATTCAGAGGTGCTCATATAAAGTTCATTCTTCGTGAATATTTTGTGTGCTTTTTGTGCCAGAAGGTTTTCAGTGTGGACGTACTGATAGAAGCAAGATATGACTTTGGACATGTGCTAGTTTCATTCTTTCTTATAAATGTTCATTTTCTGCTAAATAGCAAATCAATATCTGATCGGAAGCTTTTACAGGCAAGTGTTTCCTGCCTCCGGTTAGTTGTGTTGTTAGTTGTGTGCATATTGTTGTGCGCGTGTTCTTGAGTTCAAGTTCAGTCTTGGTCCATTGATCGGAGCGATGCTGAGCTCACTTTACCAAAACCTGTAAATCTCGTTCTTCGAAGCTCACCAGGTCGCTTAGGACGTTAATAACAAATCCTAACACATCCATAATCCATATCCTTATCAACCGCACAAAAGCACATATGGCACTTTTCGTCATCCGCGTCTTCTCTTCGCCCTCAACCTCACCTCTTTATCTCCCTCGTTCTCATGACCATCATACTTAGGTTTTCCTTTTGCCAGGATGTGACATATAGGTGAGAGTGTGTGAGGGTGAGGCCCTCATGAAATTGATCATCTATGTTTGTGAGGTCGATTTCAAGCACATCTTTTTGCACACCTCAAAGGAGTCAAGTTTTTATTATTTCAATGCTCTTTAAATATGCAGAGATGTGAGTAAACGGGTTTACACAAGTGAAAATATATTAATAAGTTGCTCAGGAAAGAACGTAAGGGGCTGACCAGGAGCGAGAATGGAACACGGAACCTCCGGGTAGCAACCAACTACCGTCACCAACTGAGCTATCTGAAACACCCTCAATCCGTCGGTTTCTTGTGATATTGAATAAGTGAGGAACCCTAGTAGTATCAGGACATATTGTGACCTAAATCTGTATAGGAAGTGTATGAATAGTTATGGTGAAAATGAGGTGTACTTAACGGTCGAGTGTGCAATATTCTTCTTCAGAAAGACATGGTAAACTCTTGATACTGCTTGTACGCATTTTATTCTTGTTCTTAGACAAGTTCACAAAATTAAGACAATTTCAGTGAAGATGTGATGCAGAAAGTGTACAAGAAGAGTTTCTTTTTTACAGTAGAGTTTATGGGTTGCTGATGTTGAGGACGTACCAATCACATCGATCATCATTTGCATTTTTTTTTTAACTATTCAGTAATTAAACAGTACAAAATGTGTTTTCGCAATGTAAATATTTGATTGAAGTAAGGCAAATACACCTGCATTATTGGCGTGTATTCACTTTGTATGAACCTGACAAACGTTTGTTTGCTGTAATTCACGTTATTTGTTACTAAACTGAAGGGATAAAGAGAATTACATTCCAACATCATGCAATATTTCTGCTCCATTGTACATAAACAATATCAACTTTAGAAATCCAAATTGATTTAAGGTATACCAATTGTATGTGCATTATTGAAAATTGTAAAAACTATTGTTTATTGTCACTGAAGACATATTACACTCACGTCATAGAATAACGTCACGAAAAGTGTTCGAGCATGCGTTTTTTAAGCAAAGACAATTATTGAAAGTCTATATACAGTACGCTATAATTTACTTAGAATCGTCAGTATCAAAGCTCAGAGAACAAATTTGTAATTTTACAAGAGTGCCAAGCATCTCGGAATTAATATTGATTCAAAGTCAATGTTAATGATCATGTTACCCATTCTGTATGTATAACGAAATATTATGGTAGGTCAAGTGTGGCCAACCCTAGGCCCGCTATGAAATTTTCAACAGCCCTTCGAAAGGCCAAGCACAAAAATTTTGTAACTAATAAATTTAAACTAATTATAATAATAACAGTCAATTAAGTTGCATTTCTTCAAAGATGACCCCTAGCTTTTATGGAACAATTGCTTGTAAATATATATGAGATCGTTGCTACTTGTTGTTACTAAAGAAACGAAAATATATGAAGATCGTTGTTACTTGTTCGCAACAAGGAACCATTTTTCAGATGGTGAGGCTATTCAAAAAAGTTTCTCCATATTTACCAGGCACAAATAAAATGGCGGACAATATTATCCTTTCTCGAAATGTAGTAATGAATCGCATTGAAGAAATGGCGGATGATGTGTTAAAACTAATAAGAATTTCAAGTGCTAATGCGAACTACTTTTTTTTCTTACTATAGATGAAAAGCTGACGTTACAGGTAATGCTCAGTTGCTTGTGTTTTTGGGAAACATAAGCGACACGTTTAACATATTTAAAGAACTTTTAGGACGTCTATTATCAACGAGAACAACTGGTAGGATATTTTTGAGACATTGAAAAATTGAGTTGGAAAGTCTGACGTTAGTGGTGTTAAACTTGAGAGCATTTACACAGATAATCTCTGATAGGGAAGAAATGTGGCTGTGTTTCTTTACTCGAAGAGTATTTGGAGCGGAAATTGTTTTCATAGGATGTATTATCTAAAAA